>JANJXV010001529.1:75000-90000 GCA_024803745.1 Megascapheus bottae | reverse complement strand
ACCCGCGACCCGCGACCCGCGACTCGGACGGAGGAGAGGATTCCAGGGACCCGGGACACGAGAATTCGGGGACCCGCAGGGGACTCGCAGAGGACCGAGGACCAAGGACCGGGGTCCGTGGAGCCGCCGGGACATGCCGTGGACGGGGTGACCCGCTGAGGACCTGCCGACAACCCGCGACTCGGATAGGCACTCGGACTCGGACGTCGAGGATCCCGGGGACCCACCCACCGGGGACCTAGCGACAACCCGCGGCACGGACGGAGGAGAGGATCCCAGGGACCCGGGACGCAAGAATTCGGGGACCGACCAAGGACCGGGGACCGGGGACCGGGGACCGGGGTCCGTGGACACGGGGGACCAAGGACTCAGGGACCCGCCGAGGACCTAGCGACAACCCTCGGACTCGGACTCGGACCCGGACCCGGACCCGGACCCGGACCCGGACCCGGACCCGGACCCGGACCCGGACCCGGACCCGGACCCGGACTCGGACTCGGACTCGGACTCGGACTCGGACTCGGACTCGGACTCGGACTCGGACTCGGACTCGGAGGGAGTCCGGGGGAGTCCGGGGGAGTCCGGGGGAGTCCGGGGGAGTCCGGGGGAGTCCGGGGGAGTCGAGTCCGGGGGACTCCGGGGGGAGTCGTACTCCTTCCCTCCACGAAAGGTCCAGGTCGACCAGTTGTCCCTGCCTAAGCATGCCGAGGTCGACCAGATGTCTGTGTTCCGTCCTGGAGGTCGACCAGATGGCTCTGTTTTGTTCCGAAGGTCAACCAGATGTCTGGCAGAGGTTTGTGCCTTCCTGAGAAGTGTATAGAAAGTGGATGGGGGGGGCGTGTGGGCGTGTGGGGGTGGGGGGGGTATGAAGTTACAAACAAAACCATGATGAGGAAGGAAAGAATGCTCCTCCTTGTAACATCTCTTTATCTTCCACACCCCACCAGGGACCGCTGGATAGACCACCGGACCAGGGAGCGATGCCTGAACCAACTCAGCACTTAGCAGAAGGCAGCCAGCTAGGAATCCGATCCAGTGCACCTTTGGTGTGTGTGGAGGTTTTGCTGAGCCAGGGATGCGAGGCGAGATTTTGGGGAAGAAGCAAGCCTCCTCCTGCTCCTGCTCCTGCTCCTGCTCCTGCTCCTGCTCCTGCTCCTGCTCCTGCTCCTGCTCCTGCCCCTGCCCCTGCCCCTGCCTCTTCCTCCTCCCCAGCTCCCGCCCCCCCTGCCCCCACCATAACCTCACAGCCCTCTCCTGGAAATAAAATAAAAGGACCCATTTGCTTGAATCTCACTGTCTTTGGCTTGTGTTTGTATTCCACTCCCAAGATGAAAGGGGGTTGCATTTCTGACGTCTGATGCGGGGGGGGGCGGCATGGAGAGAGAAGGTTCTTCGGGGTCGGGGTGTGGGGCGGGTGGGCAGGGGGGCGGATGGACAGATGAACGATGGGGGGGGGGTGTGGTGGGATAGGTTGGGTTGGCCCCTGAACTCGCTCGCCGCCGGTTTCTGGGAGTGTCCAAGCACCAGGGAGGGGACTTGAGGATGTGACTGACCAGGGAGACACCGGCCTTGCTAGTCGTGGAGAAGGACTGAGTGACACAGCAGTCCAAGCCAAGCCACACCCAACACACCGGAAGAATGAATTCCATTTATTTCTTCCTCTGCTTGTGCTGCTGCTGCTTCTGCTTTCTTCACTGTCGGGGTGTCATGTGTAGAGGGGTGACAGTGACATTCCTCAGGAATAGGATACATAACTTCACACACACACACACACACACACACACACACCCCCGAAACCCCTTCCATGCAGATGTATGCTTTGACAGAACACTCGAGAAGGGCTCTCCTGTGCTCTCTGTGTCTGTCTGTCTGTCTGTCTGTCTGTCTGTCTGTCTGTCTGTCTGTCTCTCTCTCTCTCTCTCTCTCTCTCTCTCTCTCTCTCTCTCCTCCTGCACACCACCACCACCACCACCACCACCACCACCACCACCACCACCAACAACAACAACAACCCCTCCCTGGTTTCTGTGAAGAGCTAGTCTTGGTTAGGCCCGGCCCAGCCCGGGCCCGGCCTGACCCGACCCGACTGAGTGGAAGAGAAGAGCATAGGTGGCCGGAATTTGGGCGCTGGCTGGTTGGTGTGTGTCCCTGCACGTACTGATTTTCAATGTCCATCTCACCTACTCTCTGTGGCCTGCACCCACCCCAGGTCCTACCGGACCGAATCGAAGGACAGACCCGCCATGGGAATTCACAGCCCTGGTAGTTTCCGAAAGTTGACACTAGATGGCGGACACGCGCTGCTGGCCTTGGTCACCTGGAATGGCCCAGGGAGGGGCGGGGCGGGAAGGGGCCAGGGTCCACTTGTGGCATTTGTAGTGAGGAATCACGATGAAGAATCTCAAAAGGGGGCCAGGAGTGTGACCCAGTGATAGAATACTTGCGTAGCATGCACGCATGAAGCCCTAGGTTCTCTGGACTGCGTACACAGAAAAGCCAGAAGTGGTGCAGGCACTCCGTAGCCTCCAGAGAGATCAAGGCCAGAGTGCGCAGGCCTTGAGTTCAGGGGCCATAACTTGGAAGGAAGGGAGGGAGGGAGGGAGGGAGGGAGGGAGGGAGGGAGGGAGGGAGGGAGGAGAGAGAAAAAAGAAAGAAAGAGAGAGAGAGAGAGAGAGAGAGAGAGAGAGAGAGAAAGTTTGGAGCTTGAGCTGGACTTGAATCTCTACCCACAGATGTCAGACTCCCCAGCAACTGGGTGAGCCACTGCCACGGACTGGCACCACCCCCTGCGGTCCTTGGGCCTTTTTTGGGTCTTCCTTCTTAGCCTATTGTTTGCTTGTGCGTGTGTTTTAAAGAGCCACCGTTCTATTCTAGCCCACCCCTGCTACTTTGTTTTCATAACTACCATGCTCCCAGAAGATCTTACGCTCTTAACCTTCGTACACACACACACGGTGATCAAAACCTACTGCCCTTACTGCCCCTCTTGGGTGGGTGGTGAGGGGGTACAGCTGGGGTCAGAGGAATTTCCATCTTCAGAAACAGTGATGAAGTGACATGTTGACACAGTATCGGTGCTGCAAATGAGCTGAGAGGCCACTAAATGGATTCTTTGCATTTCTGGGAGCCCCCCGCCATGTAGGTGCTTCAGTGCAGTGTGTGTGTGTGTGTGTGTGTGTGTGTGTGTGTGTGTGTGTGTGTGTGTGTGTGTGTGTGTTCCTTCCTGGACTCTGCAGTGGAAGCTGCTGCTGCTGCCCGTGGTTTCCAGGCTGGCAGGGAGACAGAAACAAAAGCAGGAGTGAACAAGTGTTGGTGGGGGTGGGGGGGGTGGGTAGAGACACGAATCGGGCAGGCAGGCAGGCAGGCAGGCAGGCAGGCAGGCAGGCAGGCAGGCATCCATCCACAAGTATCAGGCTGGACAGATGGACGGATAGATCGACTAGTCACGTTCAGGTGACCCAGTCAGTGACTGAGTTCTGGATGTTTGGGGGGCATTTCCTTCCTTGTTCCTTCCCCCAAATGGCTTCCTCCCCTTCCTCTTTGTCTTTTTTTCTTCCTTTTTTGGGGGGTGGGTCCTGGGGCTCGAACTAGGCCCCGGGTGGGCGCTCTTCACGTGAAGGCTGGCACCCTACCCTGGAGCCAAGCCCCACTTCCCGTTTCCTAGAGTGTATGTGGGGGAGATAAGTGTCTCTCGGGTCGGGTCGTCCTGTGGTACCCAGGCTGGCTCTGAACCTTGGTCCTCAGACAGACCTCAGCCTCCTGAGTGGCCACCGTGCCCGGCAAGTTGGTCTTTCTTCTCTACTCACAGGAGATGCGTATCGACTTAATTTTTTTTTGGGGGGGGGGGGGTTGGTGGGTGGGGATGGTCTTGTGTCTTGCACGCGCACCAAAAACAATCATGGTGGGGCCGGGAATGCGGTTTCATGGGACAGTGCCTGCCTAGCCTACCTGAAACACTCAGTCAGTGTTAGGAAAAACTGGGGGAGAAAGAAGGAAACAGGCCGGATGATCTTCCACTGTTGACTGGGATAGATAGCGCAGCAGCAGCCTGCGGGGGGGGGGGGGGGGGACACAGCCTTCCCGCAGGCTTGGAGACCGTGTGGAAGGGGGTTCAGGAGTGGGGTTGGTGAGGGAGGTCTGAGCAAGGAGGCAGGCGGGGGTGAATGAAAGAGTTGAAGAAACCCCCCCCACCACCCCAAACCCAAAACAAAACCGAGAAAACGTCCACAAGGGAAGGTCGGGCGGGGTGGTGGGGTGGGCTTTCCAAAGTCTGGGCCCCCGTGGTGGTGGCATGTTTACAGGTGGGCAAGCTCGGGTACATTGGCTATGCTGGAGTCAGACAGTCTGCTGCTGCTGCTGCTGCAAGGTTTCCCTGGCATCTGTAAGCTCCAGGGAAAACTGAGTGCGGGTCAGTTCTTCACGGACTTCCATTGCTCAGTCACTCACACATAGGCAGGAAAAGCCACAAGGGGCAGTGAGGCTCTGGGATAGTGACTAGGCCCCGAGTTCAAGCCCCAGGACTGGCCAAAACCAGCAAACAAACACAGAAATGAGGGGACAGGAGTTTGGCCTAGTGGAAGAGTGCTGGCTTAGCATGCGCAAAGGCCCGGGGGGGGGGGGGGTTCCATTCCTTGGTACCAACCACATCCATAGGGGGCAAAATAATCACAATAAAAAAAACCCAGAAGTGTGTGGTGCTCTGGCTCAAGTGGTAGAGCTCTAGCCTTGAGAAAGAAGCCCAAGGACAGTGCTCAGGCCCTGAGTACAAGCCCCAGGACTGGCCAAAAAAAAAAAAGACAGAGAAAGGAGAGAAACCCTACCTCCTTTTCCTCCCTCCCCTTATCCATGTTTCCTAAGAAAACTGGTTTTCTTCTGTCTCCACCAAGTCACCAGATCTAAGTAAAATACAGAATTTTAGGTGCTCAATAACTCTCCGGTTCAAAGTACAGAAAAAGAAGAGGGGGATGGAGGAGGGAGAGAGAAGGAGGGAGGGAGGGAGGGAGAGAGGGAGGGGGGAGAGAGAGAGAGAGAGAGAGAGAGAGACAGACAGACAGACAGACAGACAGAGACAGAGACAGAGAGACAGAGACAGACAGACAGACAGACAGACAGAGAGGCAGAGACAGACAGAGACAAGAGACAGAGACAGAGACAGACAGACAGACAGACAGACAGACAGACAGACAGACAGACAGACAGAGGGCCCCGAAGGGGAAACATGAAAAACACAGTATCGAGGTCATTTTTAGGCTGAGGCCTACCCTCCAACCAGGCCTCTGAGACTGCCTCCTTCCTGGTGGGATTGCCTTCACTGGAGCCCTGCGTTTGGAAGGTGTGCACCCGGGCTGTCTTGTCTGTGAATGCCCAGCGGTACTTTCCCGTGCCTCCCGAACTGAAACTCAGGGCCTGGGCTTTCTCCAGGCCAGAGCTCTACCACTTCGTCAACCACAGCAGCAACAGCTGCAGCATTCGTTTCTGACTTCACTGAGGAATGGAAGCCGGGTCTTCCCGTTTGCTAAGCAAGCCCTCTCCCACTAGGCCAAACTCCCGGTCTCATCGATCCTACTTCCTTGAAACGATTTTCCTGAAGGTAGCGGTCGTGGAATTCCGGGCCTGCTAGCTGTTTGTCTTGTTGTTTGTTTGGTTCTCTGTAGTATTTGATTTTTTTTTTTATTTCCCTTTGGTGGTTTCTCTTCCCCAGGCCCCACCCCCACCCGCAGGGTGAAGCCTAACAGGAATGTCAGGCCGTTGCCATGACAACATTTACAAGACAAAGCACAGTCCGCAGTCCGAGCTTTTCTGGGGAGGAGCTGACTAGCTGAGTGGCTTGCCTTCACCCCACCCCCACCCCCACCCACCCGGCGTCTCTCCCCCCCCCCCCTCCCCCCCCCCCCCCCGCAGACACACACCGCACACCGCGCGGGGAAATGGCTCACACTTCACTCTGTCTTGACAAACACAGCCTCTCGTGTGCTTGGCCTGATCCTTGGGCAGGAAAAGGCAGCTTTGGGAGTATTTTTTTTTTCTGCTGCCGGCCACTTCCCTGCTTTCCTGGGCCAGCGATGGGCTGGCTGGCTTGTCTCCTACTAGCTGGACTGGTCAGACTGCTACCACCCGCCCCCTGCCTGTGGCGGAGTGAGTGCCGCCCCAGTCCACAGACAGAATTGGGGGAGGGCGTGGGCATGTCTTGGCAGGACTGGGCTCTGCCCTGTACCCTTCGGTGAGGCCGGGTGTGTGAGTACGAAATGCCCCGTGCGGCTGACCCCCCACTTGGCTGACCTCCCTGGGGAGAGAGGAGAGAGGGGAGGAAGTCAGGAGTCTGGTCTCCTCTTCATTTTCCCAAGCTCAGGCCAGGCCAGGCCCAGGCCCAGGGCCAGGGCCAGGGCCAGGGCCAGGGCCAGGGCCAGGGCCTGCTTCCATTTCCCAGGCGAGAGATTTCAGGATCACAGATGATGATGATGATGATCATTGAGGATGATGGATGATTGGGCCTGCCTGGGGCCTGGATTGCTGTCCTTGAGCTTTTTCACCTGAGACTGAAGTTCTACTATTGGAGCCACAAATCCACTTCCATCTGGCTTTTTGGGCAGATGCTATCGATGTAGTTTAGCGAGTTAGTACTCAGTTCGTATTTTGCCAGTTCATTCCCAGGGCCGAGATCCCCCTCCCTCCCCGCCACCCCAGGTCCTCAGACCTGAAGTTAGGGCCTGGGCGCTCGGTCCTTGGACCTTCCTTCGGCTAGTATTCTGCCAATTGAGCCACAGAACCACTTCCAGCGTTTTCTGCCAAGGTGTCATCATCGTTAGCATTGCATTTTTTTTTTTAACTTTTAAAAATTGGTCAGGGGGCTGGGAGTTTGGCCTAGAGCGGTAGAGTGAGTGCTTGTCTAGCATGCACGGAGACCCAGGTTTGATTCCTCAGTGCCAAGTACATAGACGAGATGGAAGTGGTGCTATGGCTCAAGTGGCAGACTGCTAGCCTTGAGGAAAGAGCCCATGGAGGATGCTCGGGCCTAAACTTCAAGCCCCAGGACTGGGGGGGGGGGGGGGGAGGGGGGAATTTAAAAAAAAAACAACAACAGCTACTAAGAGCGGCTCCACCACTAAAAATAGGTTTGTGGTTTAAGAAGACACCTTCGGAGCGTTCTCATAGGAGACTGCGTCAGGCAATGGAGACTGGGAGCTGAACCAAAGCCTCATCGAAGCAGAGTGGACTGCATTTAAATTTGATTCCATCTAAATGTGACTAAGATGTAAGAGAAGTCTCTGGGGCCGGGAGTTTGGCCTAGTGGTTAAAGTGCTTGCCTAGCCTGCAAGAAGACCCGGATTCGATTCCTTGGTACCACATACATAGAAAAAAAGCCAGAAGTGGTGCTGAGGCTCAAGGGGTAGAGCTCTAGCCTTGAGAAAGTCCAAGGACTGTGCTCAGACCCTGAGCTCAAGCCCAGGACTGGCAAAAAAAAAAAAAAAAAAAAAAAAATAAGGGAAGTCTCATTCGCCTTTGTCTTGTACTTCTGTATTCATTTTTTTTTTTTTTTAACTTTTGCTAGAGTGTCCACTAAACCCATCAAAGAATGACAGTACACGTCATCCCCAGGATCTATACATGTGTTCCTGGCTCACTCTGTAAAAGCCTAGTAAAATGACCATGACACACACATTTGCCCATCCACAATATTGAAAAAGAACTTGCATTTCTATACCTTTATGGGAAAAAAATTCTGTGTATGTGTCATTGTTATGCAGGAGCGTATTTTGCTGGTTTGAAAGAATAGGATGCCTACAGTTTTCTAGCAGTTTTCTTTGTTTCTTTTTACAGCATGATCTTTGCTGTACTCTTGCTGACGGCCGCTAGATTTTAATGTATCTGTTTCCCTACTTGATCACATTACTGATTCTGATTTCAGTGTTTCATCTGTTTTGCGTTTGTTTTTTCCTCATGTCACATTGGCGAAGGACCCAGGAATAGGACACAAAGGTGGAATAAACATTAATTTTGTGCATTCTTTGGTAACTTTTTTTGTGTTTGGTCACTACAAAGCTTTGCTTCAAGTGTATGCATTTTATTCAAATCAGTGATCTATGTTTATGTGATTTCCTAAACATAATTGTGGCTTCTAAAAAAATGTAACATCCTGATTACATTCCTAACTAGAATGAGTATGTCTGTTTTTGTACCTTGATGCTGTATTTTAACCCTTTGTATTACTTAGGTTATTTTGCTTTGGTTAAAAATGGCTCAAGTAGAGAAGCGGTCCCTGTATTAAGACAGCGTACAACACTGTAAATAAAATGTGTACCGTCAATTGTCTTTAAAATAAATAAACGAATAAATAAATACATAAAATAAATATAAATATTGTTAGTATGGGCTGGGAGTGTGGTGTTGAGCCACAAGTGTCTAAGGACAGCGCCCAGGCAGGCAGGCAGGCAGGCAGGCAGGCAGGCAGGCAGGCAGGCAGGCAGGCAGGCCGGCAGGCAGGCAGGCAGGCAGGCCGGCCGGCCGGCAGGCAGGCCGGCCCTCCTGAGTTCAAGCCCCAGACTGGCGAAATAAATAGGAAGATAAATACAATACATCCATTTCTGTGTAGTACGGAGGCCAGGAGTGTGGCCCACTGCTAGAGTGCTTGCACAAAGACCTCTTCCCCACCCTGGGTGGGTGAGGAGGTTTGTTCTCGGGTGCCCGGAAGGGGGGGGGCGGGGGCTTGATCGATGTTGGGTCGGCTGTTTCCCCTTGTCCTGGGGCGCCACCTAGCGGACACTGCCTGTCATGGCGGACAGTGATTCCGCCGTGTTGAGGAAGTTCTGGTGAAGAGGCTCATCTGGAGAATACGGAGTGACGAGTGACCCACCGGCTGTCAATTCTGCTGGGTTGTTGAAAATGAAACTCTCTTGGAGCTCGGGGTCCAGTGAGTGTCTCATGTGTGTCACTGCACCTACTCAGGGTGGAAGAGGGAGAGAGAGGACTGGAGAGCGGGGGGGGGGGGGGGGGGAGGGAGGCAGAGACAGAGACAGACGGACACACAGACACACAGTAGACAGATGAAATTTACACAGAGAGACACAGAGACAGAGGAGGGGTAGCTAGTGGGAGGGAGAATGAGAGACTGCTTGTGAACTGTCAGGCGGTCACAGAAAGGGCCTGGGCAGATGAGATGGTAAATAGGTACATGGTTCCTTCATTTCCAAGGAGGAATTTTTTTTTTCCTCTAGTCTTGGGCCTGGGATAGCGTCCCTGAGCTGCTTTTTGCTCCAAGCCAGCACTGTACCGCTAAGCCACATTCCCAGTCCTTATTGCTATCATTATTAGTTTTTTTTTTTTTTTTTTTTTTTTTTCGGAACAACCTTACCCCTTCTTTCGCTTGCTTCCCCATCCCTGCCCACACGTTGCATCGTTCGTTTTCCACACAGTGCATGGCAAACACTATCCTACTTCCTTTAAAATCCGTGCCCCTTCCCTTGCTCCCTCTGAGAGAAAGAAAGAAAGAAAGAAAGAAAGAAAGAAAGAAAGAAAGAAAGAAAGAAAGGAAGGAAGGAAGGAAGGGAAAAGTCTAACTCTCAAAGAAACCACACCACCATGCCATGCATGCCAGGTGACCATGTCATGGAATTTGTTTGGATCCCAGGTCTCGTGTATCTGCAGTGCCTTCAGTGTTCAGAGGAGTTCCACCTTCTGACCAAAAGAGAGCAGGTGCATCACCCACCCACCCACCAACTCACTCGCAGCACAGGTCAGGGAAACCACGGTGAACACCCAATAGGGAGAGAAGAGTGGGTCCACTCACTCACTCACTCACTCACTCCGTCAGTCACCAATCATGCCAGTCACAGCAAAGGCAGTACTTTTAGTACTGGGTGGGTTTTTCCCCAGGCCGCTCTCCACCCCTCCCAGCCCCCCCACCCCTTCCTTCCCCCGAGGCTCATGCACCGTTTGCTCCTTCATCATCCACGAAGACCCCTGTTTTCTCTGGGAAGACGGGCTCTCGGACCCGGTCTCTCTGTTCTGCTCCCTCCCTACCCGGGTTCTCCTCTTGGCGTGAGCGATTGTAGGAGTTTTCGGGTGGGGTGGGGTGGGGTGGGGTGGGGCAGGCGGGCAGGCCGGCGTGAACGGGGCAAAGGGTGGAAGCGGCGATGTTGGAGGGGGGGGGGGCGGGCACGGGTGGTGGAGGTGCCCGTCCGTCTTCTGTTTCGGGGCTGGCCGGCCAGCTTCACCCGTCCCCGGGCCGCTGCTGCGTGACGTCGAGGCCGGCCGGCCCGCCCGCCCGCCCGCCACGGTTTCACTGTCGGCTTCACGGGCGGCGGGATCTCAGTGTAGGTCTCCCGGGGCTCCAGTGGCGTTGCTCGGGGGGTTGCAGAGGGGGCCCCGGCCGTCCCCGGCCGCCGCCGCTTTGGCCCCGACCGACCTCTGCGGTGCCTCTCGGGGCGCGGGGGCGGGGAGGGAGCGCGGCCGGCCGTTTCTCTCCGCGCCTGCTGTCCGCGGAGCCCCGAGCCGGCCGGCCGGCGAGTGCCGATCGCCGATCCATCCCGGGCAGAGAAACTCGGGGGTGGTGTCGGGTGATGACACCCGGGGTGGGTGGGGGCCGCCACCGGTGGCGGCGGTCGCGCACCTGGGAGCCGGCCGGTCGGCTTCAGCGTCCCCGCTCGGGACCCCATCCATCTCCTTCCCCGAGTCGCGTCCGCGTTCTCGGGCGCGGCGGGCCGCTTTGGGGCGGCGAGTCCCGCCCGCCCGCCGCCGCCGCCGCCGCCGCCGCCACGTTTGGTTTCACTTTCGCCGCCGCCGCCGCCGCCTCAGTCCAGGGTCTCCGGGGGCTCCGGTGGCGGCGGCGGCGGCGTTCCGGAGGTTGCCGAGGGGGCCCGGCCGCTCGTGCCGACCTCTGCGGTGCCTCTCGGGGCGTGGGGGCGGGGAGCGCGGTGGTTTGTCTCCGGGCCGGCCGTCCGCGGAGCTCCGAGCCGGCCGGCGAGCGCCGATCCCGGGCAGAGCAACTCGCTGGTGTCGGTTCAGGGGAAGGCGGTTGTCGCGCGCCCCCTGGCGTCCGCTTTTATATGACAGGTCCTTCGTCCTCAGCCGAGCGAAGGAGGGCGTCTGGCGTAGTGCGTCCCGGCAGAGGGCCGGCCTCTCCCGGCTGCCGGGCGCGGCCGTCCCCGCGGCGTCGCTGTGGAGCCGGAGCGGCCGGTCCGTCGCAGATTGCACCTGCAGGAGAGTGAGGGGTCGGGTTGCGCGTCGCGTCTCCTCCCGGCGTCTGGGAGGCAGCTTTGTCCGGTCGACCAGTAGTTCCCTCGGGGCCCCCGAGGCCTCCTCCTCGCTCTCTCCCCCGCCTACCCCGCCTAGGGGAGGCGAGCCGGCCCAGAGAGGAGGCGTGCGTGGCGGCACGGGCGGCCCTGGGGAAGGCCGGCGGCGGTGGCGGCGAGCCGACCGATCGGCTCTGGGTCACGGCCTCCCCGGTCTGTCGGTCCCCCACACCGGTCTGTCGCTCGGTCGGTCGTTCGGTCGGTAGGCCGGCCGACCGGCCAGTCCCCCCCCCCGCGGTATGACTCGCAGGCAGGTACGCTGGGCCGCCCCGCCTGGGTCCGGGGGGGCCGGAGGGAAGCCTGGCCCGAGGTCTTCGGGTCCTCTCCCGTACAGCAGGCTCGGGCGGCTCCCGGCGGCCCCCTGGCCCTCTGACTCCGCGTATCACCCGGGCTTTGGTCCGAGGCGGTGGCGGTGGGGACGACCGACGTCTCCGGAGTCGCGGTCCCCGAGTGATCGCCGGTGGGTGGCGGGGGCCCGGACGCCCGGTCCCCCGCCTAGGAGGGTCGTCGGGCCCGAGGTGCCCGCGTGTGCGGCCGACGAGAACCTCGGAACCCGGCGGGACCCACGTACTGAGGTGTGTGGGACGCCGGCGTGGACTCGCCCGGCTCGCCCTGGCCTCTGGGCCCCTGCCGGGAGGAAGGAAGACCTCCGGAGTCGGGGACCCGGACCCGCTCCCGGTGTGTGTGTGTGCGTGGGTGCCCCCGGCTGCCCAGCCGACTCCGGGGCCGGGGCCGGGGCCGCGCGCCTGCCTGCCCGGTAGGACGCCCCCTACCGACCGGGCCGTGAGCCCATGCGCGTCCGGGCGGGTGCGCACGTCTGAGTGCCCGAGATACCGGGGAAGGCTTGCTCTGATCTCCGCCACCTCCCAGCCCGCTCTCGCTTCTCGTGTACTTTTTTTTTTTTTTTTTTTTTTTTTTTTTTTTTTTTTGCGTGGTCGACCAGTTGTACCGCGAGTTCCGTGTTTCTCCCCGTTGGGGAGGTGTTGGGGACAGCGGTACCGAGATTGGGTTCCGAGAGGCCCGTGACGTGAGCGAGTTATCCCCCCTGCTGGAGGACCTACTTTTCGTGTCGTGACGTGTGCGATTTGTACCTGCAGGATGGTGCTGACATGCCCTCTCTCGGTGGCTGTCAGTGGGTGCTCAGCCGTCTCTCGGGGTGCCGTGTGCCCGGGCTTTTCCCCGCTGCCGCCCCGTGTGCCCCTTCCCCGCCTCCTCCTCCCGCGTGCTCCCGCCGCCCTGCGCAGGCCCTGGCCCTGTGGTGGCTCGTGTGGTTGGTGGATGGCGGTGGCGTTGGGTCACTCGACCGCCCGGTTGCCTGAGTGACGCCTGTCTCCCCGCTCGAGGAAGGCCTTCCCGGGTCGGCCCGGGGGGGTGTTCTGCGCTGTGCCGCTCACTTGCCCGTGTTTTCTCCCTGCACCGGCAGCCTTTTGGAAGGCGGTTGTCGGCGTGTGCTCTCCACCCGTGGGGTGCCCGAGAAGGCGGGAAGGAGGGGGAGCCGGCCCCCGTTTTTTTTTTCCGGTCCACACCCCGTTCACGCAGCAGTAGCCCGTCCTGCTGTGGTGCCCTCCCTGGTGTGGCGGCCTTTGCTGAGTTTTCTCGGCCTTTTTCTTTTTGGTTGTGCCGGTCTTCCCGAGCACCGGCTTTTTTTTTTTTTTTTTCTTGTCGCTGCCTTCCTTCCGGTACTCTCGCTGGCCGCAGCGGTCCCCGGCGTTCCCGAAAGCTTGGGGTGCCATGGGCTCGGGGTGTCGTACCTATCTGCGCCTTGCCAGGTGGCCAATGGTTTTTTTTTTTTTGGAGTTTTTTATTTTTTTTTTTTCTCTCTCGCTCTCTCCCCTGGCTACGTCTAGCCCAGGGTCACGCTTCGCTCCCGGGCCCGCTGCCTCCGAGTGCCGCGTGGCTGTCTCCCCATCCCTTCTCGTGATCGATGTGGTGGTGATGCGATCTCCTTCGGGCCCGGGCCTAAGCTGCGCCAGGCGAGGGACGGACATTCATGGCGAATGGGACCGCTCTTCTCGTGCTGCTCGTGGGCCCCTCGCCTCTCCGTCCCACCGTGTTGGTGGTGTGCGGGAGGCAGGGGTGCGGCATCCGGGCTCGGCCGCGCTCTCCCCGCTCTTGCCGTGAGATCGGGGACCTGTGTGCCGGCAAGGGGGGCAACTCTGATCTCGCCTCCCCTTTCCGGCCACTCGCAGCGCCACGGGGCCGGCCCTCTCCGCGGCGAGGGTGGGCTCTGTGCCCCGTGGACTCCCGTGCTGCGGTGCGAAAGCGTCTGCAGCTCCCGGCTCTCTTGCGGTGCTCCCGAGAAAGCTCCCGGTCGACCCCCCAGGTGCCCGAAGCTGGGCGGTGGTGTCGTTCCCGTTTCCCGTGCCCCGTCTGGTGGCTCGCTGCCCGTGGCGTGTCCCGGCCATCCTCGCTTGAGTAGGGGGAGGCTGTCGCTGTTGGAGATGCGGTGCCTTCTCGGGGGTCGAGGCGGTCGGCCCGAGAGGCCGGGTGTGCGTGTCTTGGGGTGCCGGTGGGCGGAGCGGTCTCCTCCCCTTGTTGGTGAGCCGCTGTTCCCGGCCTTCGGCTGTGCTCCTTCCCTGCCGTGTCTCCTGGTGGCCTCGCTGGGGGACCTGAGAAGTTGCAGTGGAGGTGAGCCGCTCGGGGGCCGGGTTCTCCGCCGTGCGCCTGTGCACCCTCGACCGCCCCTTTGCCCTCTCGCGCGAGCGGCACCGCCGGAGCCGGTGTTGCTCGGACCGCAGACCCCCCCTCCTGCCCGTGCCGCTGGATGGGCGCCTTTGGCGGTGACCCCTGGCGGGGGGCTCCGTCGGGCTGGGTCCGGCACCCCCTCAGAGTGAGAGGCGTGTTCTCTAGCTATCTTGGTTCGGGGGGCGGTGCTGCTCCCGCTGGGCTGGCGGGGGTCGCTCCCGATGGGCTCCCGCGGCTCTGCCCGTCCCCCGTCGTCCCGCTTCTTGGAGAGTGCTTAGCGGCTTGCCCCAAGCCGCGTGCGCGATGGCCGATCGATTGCGTGCCCGCGCCTCCCCCCTCCGAGCTGGGGGAGGATCCCGCGGGGCCTCTCTCGGGGCCGGCGCCTGGTTGTGGCAGCGGTGTGGGCGATTTCCCGACCTGTCCCCACCCCCCCCGCCTCAGGCAAGCAGCGGCGCGCTGGTCTGAGCCGCGTGCGGGCTCGTCGCGCGAGGGCGATGTGGTGTGGCCGTGCGGCTGCCCGGGCACTCAGAGGAGGGGTCGGGCCCCTTCCCCCCTCCTCCCGCTCCCGCACCGCCGCCCTCGGGCGGGTTGGCTCTTGGCCGCCCTCCGCCCCGGCGTCCGCGTCGGGCGACGGCCGCCGGCCACGACGGCGTTGCGTGCGAGCCAGGCGGTGTGGTGCTCCGTGGCTGTGAGGCCGTTCCGCGGCGACGCTCCGTGGTGGGGGGTGGCGACCCCCTCCGGAGCCGTGGGAAAGCGGTGCGTGTGGGCGCTGCTCCGGCCGGCCGAGGAGGCCGAGTGTCAGACACGTGGTTTCCGGCGTTGCCCGGTGATGTGGATGGTTATGGCGGAGTGGAGCTCGGAGAGTGCGGCTTGGCTTGGCTTGGCTTCCGCGGGCGCGGTGAGGTCCCCGTGGCGTGCGTGGCGAGCTCTCCTTTGGTGGCCCCGCCCGTGTGGTGGGTGGGCCCCCGGCCACCGGCGCCGGTGGTAGAGGGTGGTGATCCGATCCCACGTTGGTCGGCCGGCTCGG
>JANJXV010001529.1:47500-62500 GCA_024803745.1 Megascapheus bottae | reverse complement strand
CGTGGACGGGGTGACCCGCTGAGCACCTGCCGACAACCCGCGACTCGGATAGGCACTCGGACTCGGACTCGGACTCGGACTCGGACTCGGACGGAAGAGAGGATCCCGGGGATGCGCCAGGGCACTGGGACGCGGGAATCCGAGGACCCACCGAGGACCGTGGACCGGGGACCCAGGAATCCGCCTGGGACCTACCGACAACCCGCGACCCGCGACTCGGACGGAGGAGAGGATCCCGGGGATGCGCCAGGGCACCGGGACGCGGGAATCCGAGGACCCGCCAAGGACCGGCCGAGGACCGGAGAACGGGGACCGGGAACCCGCCGGGGACCTAGCGACAACCCGCAAACCGCGACTCGGACTCGGCCTCGGCCTCGGACTCGGACGGAGGAGAGGATCCCAAGGACCCGGGACGCGAGAATTCGGGGACCGACCAAGGACCGGGGACCGGGGACCGGGGACCGGGGTCCGTGGACACGGGGGACCAAGGACTCAGGGACCCGCCGAGGACCTAGCGACAACCCTCGGACTCGGACTCGGACCCGGACCCGGACCCGGACCCGGACCCGGACCCGGACCCGGACCCGGACCCGGACCCGGACCCGGACCCGGACCCGGACCCGGACTCGGACCCGGACCCGGACCCGGACCCGGACCCGGACCCGGACCCGGACCCGGACTCGGACTCGGACTCGGACTCGGACTCGGACTCGGACTCGGACTCGGACTCGGACTCGGACTCGGACTCGGAGGGAGTCCGGGGGAGTCCGGGGGAGTCCGGGGGAGTCCGGGGGAGTCCGGGGGAGTCCGGGGGAGTCCGGGGGAGTCCGGGGGAGTCCGGGGGAGTCGAGTCCGGGGGACTCCGGGGGGAGTCGTACTCCTTCCCTCCACGAAAGGTCCAGGTCGACCAGTTGTCCCTGCCTAAGCATGCCGAGGTCGACCAGATGTCTGTGTTCCGTCCTGGAGGTCGACCAGATGGCTCTGTTTTGTTCCGAAGGTCAACCAGATGTCTGGCAGAGGTTTGTGCCTTCCTGAGAAGTGTATAGAAAGTGGATGGGGGGGCGTGTGGGCGTGTGGGGGTGGGGGGGGTATGAAGTTACAAACAAAACCATGATGAGGAAGGAAAGAATGCTCCTCCTTGTAACATCTCTTTATCTTCCACACCCCACCAGGGACCGCTGGATAGACCACCGGACCAGGGAGCGATGCCTGAACCAACTCAGCACTTAGCAGAAGGCAGCCAGCTAGGAATCCGATCCAGTGCACCTTTGGTGTGTGTGGAGGTTTTGCTGAGCCAGGGATGCGAGGCGAGATTTTGGGGAAGAAGCAAGCCTCCTCCTGCTCCTGCTCCTGCTCCTGCTCCTGCTCCTGCTCCTGCTCCTGCTCCTGCTCCTGCTCCTGCCCCTGCCCCTGCCCCTGCCTCTTCCTCCTCCCCAGCTCCCGCCCCCCCTGCCCCCACCATAACCTCACAGCCCTCTCCTGGAAATAAAATAAAAGGACCCATTTGCTTGAATCTCACTGTCTTTGGCTTGTGTTTGTATTCCACTCCCAAGATGAAAGGGGGTTGCATTTCTGACGTCTGATGCGGGGGGGGGGCGGCATGGAGAGAGAAGGTTCTTCGGGGTCGGGGTGTGGGGCGGGTGGGCAGGGGGGCGGATGGACAGATGAACGATGGGGGGGGGTGTGGTGGGATAGGTTGGGTTGGCCCCTGAACTCGCTCGCCGCCGGTTTCTGGGAGTGTCCAAGCACCAGGGAGGGGACTTGAGGATGTGACTGACCAGGGAGACACCGGCCTTGCTAGTCGTGGAGAAGGACTGAGTGACACAGCAGTCCAAGCCAAGCCACACCCAACACACCGGAAGAATGAATTCCATTTATTTCTTCCTCTGCTTGTGCTGCTGCTGCTTCTGCTTTCTTCACTGTCGGGGTGTCATGTGTAGAGGGGTGACAGTGACATTCCTCAGGAATAGGATACATAACTTCACACACACACACACACACACACACACACACCCCCGAAACCCCTTCCATGCAGATGTATGCTTTGACAGAACACTCGAGAAGGGCTCTCCTGTGCTCTCTGTGTCTGTCTGTCTGTCTGTCTGTCTGTCTGTCTGTCTGTCTCTCTCTCTCTCTCTCTCTCTCTCTCTCTCTCTCTCCTCCTGCACACCACCACCACCACCACCACCACCACCACCACCACCACCACCACCAACAACAACAACAACCCCTCCCTGGTTTCTGTGAAGAGCTAGTCTTGGTTAGGCCCGGCCCAGCCCGGGCCCGGCCTGACCCGACCCGACTGAGTGGAAGAGAAGAGCATAGGTGGCCGGAATTTGGGCGCTGGCTGGTTGGTGTGTGTCCCTGCACGTACTGATTTTCAATGTCCATCTCACCTACTCTCTGTGGCCTGCACCCACCCCAGGTCCTACCGGACCGAATCGAAGGACAGACCCGCCATGGGAATTCACAGCCCTGGTAGTTTCCGAAAGTTGACACTAGATGGCGGACACGCGCTGCTGGCCTTGGTCACCTGGAATGGCCCAGGGAGGGGCGGGGCGGGAAGGGGCCAGGGTCCACTTGTGGCATTTGTAGTGAGGAATCACGATGAAGAATCTCAAAAGGGGGCCAGGAGTGTGACCCAGTGATAGAATACTTGCGTAGCATGCACGCATGAAGCCCTAGGTTCTCTGGACTGCGTACACAGAAAAGCCAGAAGTGGTGCAGGCACTCCGTAGCCTCCAGAGAGATCAAGGCCAGAGTGCGCAGGCCTTGAGTTCAGGGGCCATAACTTGGAAGGAAGGGAGGGAGGGAGGGAGGGAGGGAGGGAGGGAGGGAGGGAGGGAGGGAGGAGAGAGAAAAAAGAAAGAAAGAGAGAGAGAGAGAGAGAGAGAGAGAGAGAGAGAGAGAGAGAGGGAGAGAGAGAGAAAGTTTGGAGCTTGAGCTGGACTTGAATCTCTACCCACAGATGTCAGACTCCCCAGCAACTGGGTGAGCCACTGCCACGGACTGGCACCACCCCCTGCGGTCCTTGGGCCTTTTTTGGGTCTTCCTTCTTAGCCTATTGTTTGCTTGTGCGTGTGTTTTAAAGAGCCACCGTTCTATTCTAGCCCACCCCTGCTACTTTGTTTTCATAACTACCATGCTCCCAGAAGATCTTACGCTCTTAACCTTCGTACACACACACACGGTGATCAAAACCTACTGCCCTTACTGCCCCTCTTGGGTGGGTGGTGAGGGGGTACAGCTGGGGTCAGAGGAATTTCCATCTTCAGAAACAGTGATGAAGTGACATGTTGACACAGTATCGGTGCTGCAAATGAGCTGAGAGGCCACTAAATGGATTCTTTGCATTTCTGGGAGCCCCCCGCCATGTAGGTGCTTCAGTGCAGTGTGTGTGTGTGTGTGTGTGTGTGTGTGTGTGTGTGTGTGTGTGTGTGTGTGTTCCTTCCTGGACTCTGCAGTGGAAGCTGCTGCCCGTGGTTTCCAGGCTGGCAGGGAGACAGAAACAAAAGCAGGAGTGAACAAGTGTTGGTGGGGGTGGGGGGGGTGGGTAGAGACACGAATCGGGCAGGCAGGCAGGCAGGCAGGCAGGCAGGCAGGCAGGCAGGCAGGCAGGCATCCATCCACAAGTATCAGGCTGGACAGATGGACGGATAGATCGACTAGTCACGTTCAGGTGACCCAGTCAGTGACTGAGTTCTGGATGTTTGGGGGGCATTTCCTTCCTTGTTCCTTCCCCCAAATGGCTTCCTCCCCTTCCTCTTTGTCTTTTTTTCTTCCTTTTTTGGGGGGTGGGTCCTGGGGCTCGAACTAGGCCCCGGGTGGGCGCTCTTCACGTGAAGGCTGGCACCCTACCCTGGAGCCAAGCCCCACTTCCCGTTTCCTAGAGTGTATGTGGGGGAGATAAGTGTCTCTCGGGTCGGGTCGTCCTGTGGTACCCAGGCTGGCTCTGAACCTTGGTCCTCAGACAGACCTCAGCCTCCTGAGTGGCCACCGTGCCCGGCAAGTTGGTCTTTCTTCTCTACTCACAGGAGATGCGTATCGACTTAATTTTTTTTTGGGGGGGGGGGGGTTGGTGGGTGGGGATGGTCTTGTGTCTTGCACGCGCACCAAAAACAATCATGGTGGGGCCGGGAATGCGGTTTCATGGGACAGTGCCTGCCTAGCCTACCTGAAACACTCAGTCAGTGTTAGGAAAAACTGGGGGAGAAAGAAGGAAACAGGCCGGATGATCTTCCACTGTTGACTGGGATAGATAGCGCAGCAGCAGCCTGCGGGGGGGGGGGGGGGGGACACAGCCTTCCCGCAGGCTTGGAGACCGTGTGGAAGGGGGTTCAGGAGTGGGGTTGGTGAGGGAGGTCTGAGCAAGGAGGCAGGCGGGGGTGAATGAAAGAGTTGAAGAAACCCCCCCCACCACCCCAAACCCAAAACAAAACCGAGAAAACGTCCACAAGGGAAGGTCGGGCGGGGTGGTGGGGTGGGCTTTCCAAAGTCTGGGCCCCCGTGGTGGTGGCATGTTTACAGGTGGGCAAGCTCGGGTACATTGGCTATGCTGGAGTCAGACAGTCTGCTGCTGCTGCTGCTGCAAGGTTTCCCTGGCATCTGTAAGCTCCAGGGAAAACTGAGTGCGGGTCAGTTCTTCACGGACTTCCATTGCTCAGTCACTCACACATAGGCAGGAAAAGCCACAAGGGGCAGTGAGGCTCTGGGATAGTGACTAGGCCCCGAGTTCAAGCCCCAGGACTGGCCAAAACCAGCAAACAAACACAGAAATGAGGGGACAGGAGTTTGGCCTAGTGGAAGAGTGCTGGCTTAGCATGCGCAAAGGCCCGGGGGGGGGGGGGGTTCCATTCCTTGGTACCAACCACATCCATAGGGGGCAAAATAATCACAATAAAAAAAACCCAGAAGTGTGTGGTGCTCTGGCTCAAGTGGTAGAGCTCTAGCCTTGAGAAAGAAGCCCAAGGACAGTGCTCAGGCCCTGAGTACAAGCCCCAGGACTGGCCAAAAAAAAAAAAGACAGAGAAAGGAGAGAAACCCTACCTCCTTTTCCTCCCTCCCCTTATCCATGTTTCCTAAGAAAACTGGTTTTCTTCTGTCTCCACCAAGTCACCAGATCTAAGTAAAATACAGAATTTTAGGTGCTCAATAACTCTCCGGTTCAAAGTACAGAAAAAGAAGAGGGGGATGGAGGAGGGAGAGAGAAGGAGGGAGGGAGGGAGGGAGAGAGGGAGGGGGGAGAGAGAGAGAGAGAGAGAGAGAGAGACAGACAGACAGACAGACAGACAGAGACAGAGACAGAGAGACAGAGACAGACAGACAGACAGACAGACAGAGAGGCAGAGACAGACAGAGACAAGAGACAGAGACAGAGACAGACAGACAGACAGACAGACAGACAGACAGACAGACAGACAGACAGACAGAGGGCCCCGAAGGGGAAACATGAAAAACACAGTATCGAGGTCATTTTTAGGCTGAGGCCTACCCTCCAACCAGGCCTCTGAGACTGCCTCCTTCCTGGTGGGATTGCCTTCACTGGAGCCCTGCGTTTGGAAGGTGTGCACCCGGGCTGTCTTGTCTGTGAATGCCCAGCGGTACTTTCCCGTGCCTCCCGAACTGAAACTCAGGGCCTGGGCTTTCTCCAGGCCAGAGCTCTACCACTTCGTCAACCACAGCAGCAACAGCTGCAGCATTCGTTTCTGACTTCACTGAGGAATGGAAGCCGGGTCTTCCCGTTTGCTAAGCAAGCCCTCTCCCACTAGGCCAAACTCCCGGTCTCATCGATCCTACTTCCTTGAAACGATTTTCCTGAAGGTAGCGGTCGTGGAATTCCGGGCCTGCTAGCTGTTTGTCTTGTTGTTTGTTTGGTTCTCTGTAGTATTTGATTTTTTTTTTTATTTCCCTTTGGTGGTTTCTCTTCCCCAGGCCCCACCCCCACCCGCAGGGTGAAGCCTAACAGGAATGTCAGGCCGTTGCCATGACAACATTTACAAGACAAAGCACAGTCCGCAGTCCGAGCTTTTCTGGGGAGGAGCTGACTAGCTGAGTGGCTTGCCTTCACCCCACCCCCACCCCCACCCACCCGGCGTCTCTCCCCCCCCCCCCTCCCCCCCCCCCCCCCGCAGACACACACCGCACACCGCGCGGGGAAATGGCTCACACTTCACTCTGTCTTGACAAACACAGCCTCTCGTGTGCTTGGCCTGATCCTTGGGCAGGAAAAGGCAGCTTTGGGAGTATTTTTTTTTTCTGCTGCCGGCCACTTCCCTGCTTTCCTGGGCCAGCGATGGGCTGGCTGGCTTGTCTCCTACTAGCTGGACTGGTCAGACTGCTACCACCCGCCCCCTGCCTGTGGCGGAGTGAGTGCCGCCCCAGTCCACAGACAGAATTGGGGGAGGGCGTGGGCATGTCTTGGCAGGACTGGGCTCTGCCCTGTACCCTTCGGTGAGGCCGGGTGTGTGAGTACGAAATGCCCCGTGCGGCTGACCCCCCACTTGGCTGACCTCCCTGGGGAGAGAGGAGAGAGGGGAGGAAGTCAGGAGTCTGGTCTCCTCTTCATTTTCCCAAGCTCAGGCCAGGCCAGGCCCAGGCCCAGGGCCAGGGCCAGGGCCAGGGCCAGGGCCAGGGCCAGGGCCTGCTTCCATTTCCCAGGCGAGAGATTTCAGGATCACAGATGATGATGATGATGATCATTGAGGATGATGGATGATTGGGCCTGCCTGGGGCCTGGATTGCTGTCCTTGAGCTTTTTCACCTGAGACTGAAGTTCTACTATTGGAGCCACAAATCCACTTCCATCTGGCTTTTTGGGCAGATGCTATCGATGTAGTTTAGCGAGTTAGTACTCAGTTCGTATTTTGCCAGTTCATTCCCAGGGCCGAGATCCCCCTCCCTCCCCGCCACCCCAGGTCCTCAGACCTGAAGTTAGGGCCTGGGCGCTCGGTCCTTGGACCTTCCTTCGGCTAGTATTCTGCCAATTGAGCCACAGAACCACTTCCAGCGTTTTCTGCCAAGGTGTCATCATCGTTAGCATTGCATTTTTTTTTTTAACTTTTAAAAATTGGTCAGGGGGCTGGGAGTTTGGCCTAGAGCGGTAGAGTGAGTGCTTGTCTAGCATGCACGGAGACCCAGGTTTGATTCCTCAGTGCCAAGTACATAGACGAGATGGAAGTGGTGCTATGGCTCAAGTGGCAGACTGCTAGCCTTGAGGAAAGAGCCCATGGAGGATGCTCGGGCCTAAACTTCAAGCCCCAGGACTGGGGGGGGGGGGGGGGAGGGGGGAATTTAAAAAAAAAACAACAACAGCTACTAAGAGCGGCTCCACCACTAAAAATAGGTTTGTGGTTTAAGAAGACACCTTCGGAGCGTTCTCATAGGAGACTGCGTCAGGCAATGGAGACTGGGAGCTGAACCAAAGCCTCATCGAAGCAGAGTGGACTGCATTTAAATTTGATTCCATCTAAATGTGACTAAGATGTAAGAGAAGTCTCTGGGGCCGGGAGTTTGGCCTAGTGGTTAAAGTGCTTGCCTAGCCTGCAAGAAGACCCGGATTCGATTCCTTGGTACCACATACATAGAAAAAAAGCCAGAAGTGGTGCTGAGGCTCAAGGGGTAGAGCTCTAGCCTTGAGAAAGTCCAAGGACTGTGCTCAGACCCTGAGCTCAAGCCCAGGACTGGCAAAAAAAAAAAAAAAAAAAAAAAAATAAGGGAAGTCTCATTCGCCTTTGTCTTGTACTTCTGTATTCATTTTTTTTTTTTTTTAACTTTTGCTAGAGTGTCCACTAAACCCATCAAAGAATGACAGTACACGTCATCCCCAGGATCTATACATGTGTTCCTGGCTCACTCTGTAAAAGCCTAGTAAAATGACCATGACACACACATTTGCCCATCCACAATATTGAAAAAGAACTTGCATTTCTATACCTTTATGGGAAAAAAATTCTGTGTATGTGTCATTGTTATGCAGGAGCGTATTTTGCTGGTTTGAAAGAATAGGATGCCTACAGTTTTCTAGCAGTTTTCTTTGTTTCTTTTTACAGCATGATCTTTGCTGTACTCTTGCTGACGGCCGCTAGATTTTAATGTATCTGTTTCCCTACTTGATCACATTACTGATTCTGATTTCAGTGTTTCATCTGTTTTGCGTTTGTTTTTTCCTCATGTCACATTGGCGAAGGACCCAGGAATAGGACACAAAGGTGGAATAAACATTAATTTTGTGCATTCTTTGGTAACTTTTTTTGTGTTTGGTCACTACAAAGCTTTGCTTCAAGTGTATGCATTTTATTCAAATCAGTGATCTATGTTTATGTGATTTCCTAAACATAATTGTGGCTTCTAAAAAAATGTAACATCCTGATTACATTCCTAACTAGAATGAGTATGTCTGTTTTTGTACCTTGATGCTGTATTTTAACCCTTTGTATTACTTAGGTTATTTTGCTTTGGTTAAAAATGGCTCAAGTAGAGAAGCGGTCCCTGTATTAAGACAGCGTACAACACTGTAAATAAAATGTGTACCGTCAATTGTCTTTAAAATAAATAAACGAATAAATAAATACATAAAATAAATATAAATATTGTTAGTATGGGCTGGGAGTGTGGTGTTGAGCCACAAGTGTCTAAGGACAGCGCCCAGGCAGGCAGGCAGGCAGGCAGGCAGGCAGGCAGGCAGGCAGGCAGGCAGGCAGGCCGGCAGGCAGGCAGGCAGGCAGGCCGGCCGGCCGGCAGGCAGGCCGGCCCTCCTGAGTTCAAGCCCCAGACTGGCGAAATAAATAGGAAGATAAATACAATACATCCATTTCTGTGTAGTACGGAGGCCAGGAGTGTGGCCCACTGCTAGAGTGCTTGCACAAAGACCTCTTCCCCACCCTGGGTGGGTGAGGAGGTTTGTTCTCGGGTGCCCGGAAGGGGGGGGGCGGGGGCTTGATCGATGTTGGGTCGGCTGTTTCCCCTTGTCCTGGGGCGCCACCTAGCGGACACTGCCTGTCATGGCGGACAGTGATTCCGCCGTGTTGAGGAAGTTCTGGTGAAGAGGCTCATCTGGAGAATACGGAGTGACGAGTGACCCACCGGCTGTCAATTCTGCTGGGTTGTTGAAAATGAAACTCTCTTGGAGCTCGGGGTCCAGTGAGTGTCTCATGTGTGTCACTGCACCTACTCAGGGTGGAAGAGGGAGAGAGAGGACTGGAGAGCGGGGGGGGGGGGGGGGGGAGGGAGGCAGAGACAGAGACAGACGGACACACAGACACACAGTAGACAGATGAAATTTACACAGAGAGACACAGAGACAGAGGAGGGGTAGCTAGTGGGAGGGAGAATGAGAGACTGCTTGTGAACTGTCAGGCGGTCACAGAAAGGGCCTGGGCAGATGAGATGGTAAATAGGTACATGGTTCCTTCATTTCCAAGGAGGAATTTTTTTTTTCCTCTAGTCTTGGGCCTGGGATAGCGTCCCTGAGCTGCTTTTTGCTCCAAGCCAGCACTGTACCGCTAAGCCACATTCCCAGTCCTTATTGCTATCATTATTAGTTTTTTTTTTTTTTTTTTTTTTTTTTCGGAACAACCTTACCCCTTCTTTCGCTTGCTTCCCCATCCCTGCCCACACGTTGCATCGTTCGTTTTCCACACAGTGCATGGCAAACACTATCCTACTTCCTTTAAAATCCGTGCCCCTTCCCTTGCTCCCTCTGAGAGAAAGAAAGAAAGAAAGAAAGAAAGAAAGAAAGAAAGAAAGAAAGAAAGAAGAAGGAAGGAAGGAAGGGAAAAGTCTAACTCTCAAAGAAACCACACCACCATGCCATGCATGCCAGGTGACCATGTCATGGAATTTGTTTGGATCCCAGGTCTCGTGTATCTGCAGTGCCTTCAGTGTTCAGAGGAGTTCCACCTTCTGACCAAAAGAGAGCAGGTGCATCACCCACCCACCCACCAACTCACTCGCAGCACAGGTCAGGGAAACCACGGTGAACACCCAATAGGGAGAGAAGAGTGGGTCCACTCACTCACTCACTCACTCACTCCGTCAGTCACCAATCATGCCAGTCACAGCAAAGGCAGTACTTTTAGTACTGGGTGGGTTTTTCCCCAGGCCGCTCTCCACCCCTCCCAGCCCCCCCACCCCTTCCTTCCCCCGAGGCTCATGCACCGTTTGCTCCTTCATCATCCACGAAGACCCCTGTTTTCTCTGGGAAGACGGGCTCTCGGACCCGGTCTCTCTGTTCTGCTCCCTCCCTACCCGGGTTCTCCTCTTGGCGTGAGCGATTGTAGGAGTTTTCGGGTGGGGTGGGGTGGGGTGGGGTGGGGCAGGCGGGCAGGCCGGCGTGAACGGGGCAAAGGGTGGAAGCGGCGATGTTGGAGGGGGGGGGGGCGGGCACGGGTGGTGGAGGTGCCCGTCCGTCTTCTGTTTCGGGGCTGGCCGGCCAGCTTCACCCGTCCCCGGGCCGCTGCTGCGTGACGTCGAGGCCGGCCGGCCCGCCCGCCCGCCCGCCACGGTTTCACTGTCGGCTTCACGGGCGGCGGGATCTCAGTGTAGGTCTCCCGGGGCTCCAGTGGCGTTGCTCGGGGGGTTGCAGAGGGGGCCCCGGCCGTCCCCGGCCGCCGCCGCTTTGGCCCCGACCGACCTCTGCGGTGCCTCTCGGGGCGCGGGGGCGGGGAGGGAGCGCGGCCGGCCGTTTCTCTCCGCGCCTGCTGTCCGCGGAGCCCCGAGCCGGCCGGCCGGCGAGTGCCGATCGCCGATCCATCCCGGGCAGAGAAACTCGGGGGTGGTGTCGGGTGATGACACCCGGGGTGGGTGGGGGCCGCCACCGGTGGCGGCGGTCGCGCACCTGGGAGCCGGCCGGTCGGCTTCAGCGTCCCCGCTCGGGACCCCATCCATCTCCTTCCCCGAGTCGCGTCCGCGTTCTCGGGCGCGGCGGGCCGCTTTGGGGCGGCGAGTCCCGCCCGCCCGCCGCCGCCGCCGCCGCCGCCGCCACGTTTGGTTTCACTTTCGCCGCCGCCGCCGCCGCCTCAGTCCAGGGTCTCCGGGGGCTCCGGTGGCGGCGGCGGCGGCGTTCCGGAGGTTGCCGAGGGGGCCCGGCCGCTCGTGCCGACCTCTGCGGTGCCTCTCGGGGCGTGGGGGCGGGGAGCGCGGTGGTTTGTCTCCGGGCCGGCCGTCCGCGGAGCTCCGAGCCGGCCGGCGAGCGCCGATCCCGGGCAGAGCAACTCGCTGGTGTCGGTTCAGGGGAAGGCGGTTGTCGCGCGCCCCCTGGCGTCCGCTTTTATATGACAGGTCCTTCGTCCTCAGCCGAGCGAAGGAGGGCGTCTGGCGTAGTGCGTCCCGGCAGAGGGCCGGCCTCTCCCGGCTGCCGGGCGCGGCCGTCCCCGCGGCGTCGCTGTGGAGCCGGAGCGGCCGGTCCGTCGCAGATTGCACCTGCAGGAGAGTGAGGGGTCGGGTTGCGCGTCGCGTCTCCTCCCGGCGTCTGGGAGGCAGCTTTGTCCGGTCGACCAGTAGTTCCCTCGGGGCCCCCGAGGCCTCCTCCTCGCTCTCTCCCCCGCCTACCCCGCCTAGGGGAGGCGAGCCGGCCCAGAGAGGAGGCGTGCGTGGCGGCACGGGCGGCCCTGGGGAAGGCCGGCGGCGGTGGCGGCGAGCCGACCGATCGGCTCTGGGTCACGGCCTCCCCGGTCTGTCGGTCCCCCACACCGGTCTGTCGCTCGGTCGGTCGTTCGGTCGGTAGGCCGGCCGACCGGCCAGTCCCCCCCCCCGCGGTATGACTCGCAGGCAGGTACGCTGGGCCGCCCCGCCTGGGTCCGGGGGGGCCGGAGGGAAGCCTGGCCCGAGGTCTTCGGGTCCTCTCCCGTACAGCAGGCTCGGGCGGCTCCCGGCGGCCCCCTGGCCCTCTGACTCCGCGTATCACCCGGGCTTTGGTCCGAGGCGGTGGCGGTGGGGACGACCGACGTCTCCGGAGTCGCGGTCCCCGAGTGATCGCCGGTGGGTGGCGGGGGCCCGGACGCCCGGTCCCCCGCCTAGGAGGGTCGTCGGGCCCGAGGTGCCCGCGTGTGCGGCCGACGAGAACCTCGGAACCCGGCGGGACCCACGTACTGAGGTGTGTGGGACGCCGGCGTGGACTCGCCCGGCTCGCCCTGGCCTCTGGGCCCCTGCCGGGAGGAAGGAAGACCTCCGGAGTCGGGGACCCGGACCCGCTCCCGGTGTGTGTGTGTGCGTGGGTGCCCCCGGCTGCCCAGCCGACTCCGGGGCCGGGGCCGGGGCCGCGCGCCTGCCTGCCCGGTAGGACGCCCCCTACCGACCGGGCCGTGAGCCCATGCGCGTCCGGGCGGGTGCGCACGTCTGAGTGCCCGAGATACCGGGGAAGGCTTGCTCTGATCTCCGCCACCTCCCAGCCCGCTCTCGCTTCTCGTGTACTTTTTTTTTTTTTTTTTTTTTTTTTTTTTTTTTTTTTGCGTGGTCGACCAGTTGTACCGCGAGTTCCGTGTTTCTCCCCGTTGGGGAGGTGTTGGGGACAGCGGTACCGAGATTGGGTTCCGAGAGGCCCGTGACGTGAGCGAGTTATCCCCCCTGCTGGAGGACCTACTTTTCGTGTCGTGACGTGTGCGATTTGTACCTGCAGGATGGTGCTGACATGCCCTCTCTCGGTGGCTGTCAGTGGGTGCTCAGCCGTCTCTCGGGGTGCCGTGTGCCCGGGCTTTTCCCCGCTGCCGCCCCGTGTGCCCCTTCCCCGCCTCCTCCTCCCGCGTGCTCCCGCCGCCCTGCGCAGGCCCTGGCCCTGTGGTGGCTCGTGTGGTTGGTGGATGGCGGTGGCGTTGGGTCACTCGACCGCCCGGTTGCCTGAGTGACGCCTGTCTCCCCGCTCGAGGAAGGCCTTCCCGGGTCGGCCCGGGGGGGTGTTCTGCGCTGTGCCGCTCACTTGCCCGTGTTTTCTCCCTGCACCGGCAGCCTTTTGGAAGGCGGTTGTCGGCGTGTGCTCTCCACCCGTGGGGTGCCCGAGAAGGCGGGAAGGAGGGGGAGCCGGCCCCCGTTTTTTTTTTCCGGTCCACACCCCGTTCACGCAGCAGTAGCCCGTCCTGCTGTGGTGCCCTCCCTGGTGTGGCGGCCTTTGCTGAGTTTTCTCGGCCTTTTTCTTTTTGGTTGTGCCGGTCTTCCCGAGCACCGGCTTTTTTTTTTTTTTTTTCTTGTCGCTGCCTTCCTTCCGGTACTCTCGCTGGCCGCAGCGGTCCCCGGCGTTCCCGAAAGCTTGGGGTGCCATGGGCTCGGGGTGTCGTACCTATCTGCGCCTTGCCAGGTGGCCAATGGTTTTTTTTTTTTTGGAGTTTTTTATTTTTTTTTTTTCTCTCTCGCTCTCTCCCCTGGCTACGTCTAGCCCAGGGTCACGCTTCGCTCCCGGGCCCGCTGCCTCCGAGTGCCGCGTGGCTGTCTCCCCATCCCTTCTCGTGATCGATGTGGTGGTGATGCGATCTCCTTCGGGCCCGGGCCTAAGCTGCGCCAGGCGAGGGACGGACATTCATGGCGAATGGGACCGCTCTTCTCGTGCTGCTCGTGGGCCCCTCGCCTCTCCGTCCCACCGTGTTGGTGGTGTGCGGGAGGCAGGGGTGCGGCATCCGGGCTCGGCCGCGCTCTCCCCGCTCTTGCCGTGAGATCGGGGACCTGTGTGCCGGCAAGGGGGGCAACTCTGATCTCGCCTCCCCTTTCCGGCCACTCGCAGCGCCACGGGGCCGGCCCTCTCCGCGGCGAGGGTGGGCTCTGTGCCCCGTGGACTCCCGTGCTGCGGTGCGAAAGCGTCTGCAGCTCCCGGCTCTCTTGCGGTGCTCCCGAGAAAGCTCCCGGTCGACCCCCCAGGTGCCCGAAGCTGGGCGGTGGTGTCGTTCCCGTTTCCCGTGCCCCGTCTGGTGGCTCGCTGCCCGTGGCGTGTCCCGGCCATCCTCGCTTGAGTAGGGGGAGGCTGTCGCTGTTGGAGATGCGGTGCCTTCTCGGGGGTCGAGGCGGTCGGCCCGAGAGGCCGGGTGTGCGTGTCTTGGGGTGCCGGTGGGCGGAGCGGTCTCCTCCCCTTGTTGGTGAGCCGCTGTTCCCGGCCTTCGGCTGTGCTCCTTCCCTGCCGTGTCTCCTGGTGGCCTCGCTGGGGGACCTGAGAAGTTGCAGTGGAGGTGAGCCGCTCGGGGGCCGGGTTCTCCGCCGTGCGCCTGTGCACCCTCGACCGCCCCTTTGCCCTCTCGCGCGAGCGGCACCGCCGGAGCCGGTGTTGCTCGGACCGCAGACCCCCCCTCCTGCCCGTGCCGCTGGATGGGCGCCTTTGGCGGTGACCCCTGGCGGGGGGCTCCGTCGGGCTGGGTCCGGCACCCCCTCAGAGTGAGAGGCGTGTTCTCTAGCTATCTTGGTTCGGGGGGCGGTGCTGCTCCCGCTGGGCTGGCGGGGGTCGCTCCCGATGGGCTCCCGCGGCTCTGCCCGTCCCCCGTCGTCCCGCTTCTTGGAGAGTGCTTAGCGGCTTGCCCCAAGCCGCGTGCGCGATGGCCGATCGATTGCGTGCCCGCGCCTCCCCCCTCCGAGCTGGGGGAGGATCCCGCGGGGCCTCTCTCGGGGCCGGCGCCTGGTTGTGGCAGCGGTGTGGGCGATTTCCCGACCTGTCCCCACCCCCCCCGCCTCAGGCAAGCAGCGGCGCGCTGGTCTGAGCCGCGTGCGGGCTCGTCGCGCGAGGGCGATGTGGTGTGGCCGTGCGGCTGCCCGGGCACTCAGAGGAGGGGTCGGGCCCCTTCCCCCCTCCTCCCGCTCCCGCACCGCCGCCCTCGGGCGGGTTGGCTCTTGGCCGCCCTCCGCCCCGGCGTCCGCGTCGGGCGACGGCCGCCGGCCACGACGGCGTTGCGTGCGAGCCAGGCGGTGTGGTGCTCCGTGGCTGTGAGGCCGTTCCGCGGCGACGCTCCGTGGTGGGGGGTGGCGACCCCCTCCGGAGCCGTGGGAAAGCGGTGCGTGTGGGCGCTGCTCCGGCCGGCCGAGGAGGCCGAGTGT
>JANJXV010001529.1:20000-35000 GCA_024803745.1 Megascapheus bottae | reverse complement strand
CGGACGGAGGAGAGGATCCCAGGGACCCGGGACGCAAGAATTCGGGGATCCACCGAGGACCGAGGACCGAGGACCGAGGACCGAGGACCGAGGACCGCGGACCGGGGACCCACCGAGAAACCAGGACCGAGGACTGGTGTCCGGGGTCCGGGGACCCGCCGAGGACCTAGCGACAACCCTCGGACTTGGACTCGGACTCGGACTCGGACTCGGACTCGGACCCGCCGAGGACCGGAGAACGGGGACCGCGGACCGGGGACCCGGGAACCCGCCGGGGACCTACGACGACCCGCGACCCGCGACCCGCGACCCGCGACTCGGACGGAGGAGAGGATTCCAGGGACCCGGGACATGAGAATTCGGGGACCCGCAGGGGACTCGCAGAGGACCGAGGACCAAGGACCGGGGTCCGTGGAGCCGCCGGGACATGCCGTGGACGGGGTGACCCGCTGAGGACCTGCCGACAACCCGCGACTCGGATAGGCACTCGGACTCGGACGTCGAGGATCCCGGGGACCCACCCACCGGGGACCTAGCGACAACCCGCGGCACGGACGGAGGAGAGGATCCCAGGGACCCGGGACGCAAGAATTCGGGGACCGACCAAGGACCGGGGACCGGGGACCGGGGACCGGGGTCCGTGGACACGGGGGACCAAGGACTCAGGGACCCGCCGAGGACCTAGCGACAACCCTCGGACTCGGACTCGGACCCGGACCCGGACCCGGACCCGGACCCGGACCCGGACCCGGACCCGGACCCGGACCCGGACCCGGACCCGGACCCGGACTCGGACTCGGACTCGGACTCGGACTCGGACTCGGACTCGGACTCGGACTCGGACTCGGAGGGAGTCCGGGGGAGTCCGGGGGAGTCCGGGGGAGTCCGGGGGAGTCCGGGGGAGTCCGGGGGAGTCGAGTCCGGGGGACTCCGGGGGGAGTCGTACTCCTTCCCTCCACGAAAGGTCCAGGTCGACCAGTTGTCCCTGCCTAAGCATGCCGAGGTCGACCAGATGTCTGTGTTCCGTCCTGGAGGTCGACCAGATGGCTCTGTTTTGTTCCGAAGGTCAACCAGATGTCTGGCAGAGGTTTGTGCCTTCCTGAGAAGTGTATAGAAAGTGGATGGGGGGGGCGTGTGGGCGTGTGGGGGTGGGGGGGGTATGAAGTTACAAACAAAACCATGATGAGGAAGGAAAGAATGCTCCTCCTTGTAACATCTCTTTATCTTCCACACCCCACCAGGGACCGCTGGATAGACCACCGGACCAGGGAGCGATGCCTGAACCAACTCAGCACTTAGCAGAAGGCAGCCAGCTAGGAATCCGATCCAGTGCACCTTTGGTGTGTGTGGAGGTTTTGCTGAGCCAGGGATGCGAGGCGAGATTTTGGGGAAGAAGCAAGCCTCCTCCTGCTCCTGCTCCTGCTCCTGCTCCTGCTCCTGCTCCTGCTCCTGCTCCTGCTCCTGCCCCTGCCCCTGCCCCTGCCTCTTCCTCCTCCCCAGCTCCCGCCCCCCCTGCCCCCACCATAACCTCACAGCCCTCTCCTGGAAATAAAATAAAAGGACCCATTTGCTTGAATCTCACTGTCTTTGGCTTGTGTTTGTATTCCACTCCCAAGATGAAAGGGGGTTGCATTTCTGACGTCTGATGCGGGGGGGGGGCGGCATGGAGAGAGAAGGTTCTTCGGGGTCGGGGTGTGGGGCGGGTGGGCAGGGGGGCGGATGGACAGATGAACGATGGGGGGGGGGTGTGGTGGGATAGGTTGGGTTGGCCCCTGAACTCGCTCGCCGCCGGTTTCTGGGAGTGTCCAAGCACCAGGGAGGGGACTTGAGGATGTGACTGACCAGGGAGACACCGGCCTTGCTAGTCGTGGAGAAGGACTGAGTGACACAGCAGTCCAAGCCAAGCCACACCCAACACACCGGAAGAATGAATTCCATTTATTTCTTCCTCTGCTTGTGCTGCTGCTGCTTCTGCTTTCTTCACTGTCGGGGTGTCATGTGTAGAGGGGTGACAGTGACATTCCTCAGGAATAGGATACATAACTTCACACACACACACACACACACACACACACACCCCCGAAACCCCTTCCATGCAGATGTATGCTTTGACAGAACACTCGAGAAGGGCTCTCCTGTGCTCTCTGTGTCTGTCTGTCTGTCTGTCTGTCTGTCTGTCTGTCTGTCTGTCTGTCTGTCTCTCTCTCTCTCTCTCTCTCTCTCTCTCTCTCTCTCCTCCTGCACACCACCACCACCACCACCACCACCACCACCACCACCACCACCACCACCACCACCAACAACAACCCCTCCCTGGTTTCTGTGAAGAGCTAGTCTTGGTTAGGCCCGGCCCAGCCCGGGCCCGGCCTGACCCGACCCGACTGAGTGGAAGAGAAGAGCATAGGTGGCCGGAATTTGGGCGCTGGCTGGTTGGTGTGTGTCCCTGCACGTACTGATTTTCAATGTCCATCTCACCTACTCTCTGTGGCCTGCACCCACCCCAGGTCCTACCGGACCGAATCGAAGGACAGACCCGCCATGGGAATTCACAGCCCTGGTAGTTTCCGAAAGTTGACACTAGATGGCGGACACGCGCTGCTGGCCTTGGTCACCTGGAATGGCCCAGGGAGGGGCGGGGCGGGAAGGGGCCAGGGTCCACTTGTGGCATTTGTAGTGAGGAATCACGATGAAGAATCTCAAAAGGGGGCCAGGAGTGTGACCCAGTGATAGAATACTTGCGTAGCATGCACGCATGAAGCCCTAGGTTCTCTGGACTGCGTACACAGAAAAGCCAGAAGTGGTGCAGGCACTCCGTAGCCTCCAGAGAGATCAAGGCCAGAGTGCGCAGGCCTTGAGTTCAGGGGCCATAACTTGGAAGGAAGGGAGGGAGGGAGGGAGGGAGGGAGGGAGGGAGGGAGGGAGGGAGGGAGGGAGGGAGGAGAGAGAAAAAAGAAAGAAAGAGAGAGAGAGAGAGAGAGAGAGAGAGAGAGAGAGAAAGTTTGGAGCTTGAGCTGGACTTGAATCTCTACCCACAGATGTCAGACTCCCCAGCAACTGGGTGAGCCACTGCCACGGACTGGCACCACCCCCTGCGGTCCTTGGGCCTTTTTTGGGTCTTCCTTCTTAGCCTATTGTTTGCTTGTGCGTGTGTTTTAAAGAGCCACCGTTCTATTCTAGCCCACCCCTGCTACTTTGTTTTCATAACTACCATGCTCCCAGAAGATCTTACGCTCTTAACCTTCGTACACACACACACGGTGATCAAAACCTACTGCCCTTACTGCCCCTCTTGGGTGGGTGGTGAGGGGGTACAGCTGGGGTCAGAGGAATTTCCATCTTCAGAAACAGTGATGAAGTGACATGTTGACACAGTATCGGTGCTGCAAATGAGCTGAGAGGCCACTAAATGGATTCTTTGCATTTCTGGGAGCCCCCCGCCATGTAGGTGCTTCAGTGCAGTGTGTGTGTGTGTGTGTGTGTGTGTGTGTGTGTGTGTGTGTGTGTGTGTGTGTGTGTGTTCCTTCCTGGACTCTGCAGTGGAAGCTGCTGCCCGTGGTTTCCAGGCTGGCAGGGAGACAGAAACAAAAGCAGGAGTGAACAAGTGTTGGTGGGGGTGGGGGGGGTGGGTAGAGACACGAATCGGGCAGGCAGGCAGGCAGGCAGGCAGGCAGGCAGGCAGGCAGGCAGGCATCCATCCACAAGTATCAGGCTGGACAGATGGACGGATAGATCGACTAGTCACGTTCAGGTGACCCAGTCAGTGACTGAGTTCTGGATGTTTGGGGGGCATTTCCTTCCTTGTTCCTTCCCCCAAATGGCTTCCTCCCCTTCCTCTTTGTCTTTTTTTCTTCCTTTTTTGGGGGGTGGGTCCTGGGGCTCGAACTAGGCCCCGGGTGGGCGCTCTTCACGTGAAGGCTGGCACCCTACCCTGGAGCCAAGCCCCACTTCCCGTTTCCTAGAGTGTATGTGGGGGAGATAAGTGTCTCTCGGGTCGGGTCGTCCTGTGGTACCCAGGCTGGCTCTGAACCTTGGTCCTCAGACAGACCTCAGCCTCCTGAGTGGCCACCGTGCCCGGCAAGTTGGTCTTTCTTCTCTACTCACAGGAGATGCGTATCGACTTAATTTTTTTTTGGGGGGGGGGGTTGGTGGGTGGGGATGGTCTTGTGTCTTGCACGCGCACCAAAAACAATCATGGTGGGGCCGGGAATGCGGTTTCATGGGACAGTGCCTGCCTAGCCTACCTGAAACACTCAGTCAGTGTTAGGAAAAACTGGGGGAGAAAGAAGGAAACAGGCCGGATGATCTTCCACTGTTGACTGGGATAGATAGCGCAGCAGCAGCCTGCGGGGGGGGGGGGGGACACAGCCTTCCCGCAGGCTTGGAGACCGTGTGGAAGGGGGTTCAGGAGTGGGGTTGGTGAGGGAGGTCTGAGCAAGGAGGCAGGCGGGGGTGAATGAAAGAGTTGAAGAAACCCCCCCCACCACCCCAAACCCAAAACAAAACCGAGAAAACGTCCACAAGGGAAGGTCGGGCGGGGTGGTGGGGTGGGCTTTCCAAAGTCTGGGCCCCCGTGGTGGTGGCATGTTTACAGGTGGGCAAGCTCGGGTACATTGGCTATGCTGGAGTCAGACAGTCTGCTGCTGCTGCTGCTGCAAGGTTTCCCTGGCATCTGTAAGCTCCAGGGAAAACTGAGTGCGGGTCAGTTCTTCACGGACTTCCATTGCTCAGTCACTCACACATAGGCAGGAAAAGCCACAAGGGGCAGTGAGGCTCTGGGATAGTGACTAGGCCCCGAGTTCAAGCCCCAGGACTGGCCAAAACCAGCAAACAAACACAGAAATGAGGGGACAGGAGTTTGGCCTAGTGGAAGAGTGCTGGCTTAGCATGCGCAAAGGCCCGGGGGGGGGGGGTTCCATTCCTTGGTACCAACCACATCCATAGGGGGCAAAATAATCACAATAAAAAAAACCCAGAAGTGTGTGGTGCTCTGGCTCAAGTGGTAGAGCTCTAGCCTTGAGAAAGAAGCCCAAGGACAGTGCTCAGGCCCTGAGTACAAGCCCCAGGACTGGCCAAAAAAAAAAAAGACAGAGAAAGGAGAGAAACCCTACCTCCTTTTCCTCCCTCCCCTTATCCATGTTTCCTAAGAAAACTGGTTTTCTTCTGTCTCCACCAAGTCACCAGATCTAAGTAAAATACAGAATTTTAGGTGCTCAATAACTCTCCGGTTCAAAGTACAGAAAAAGAAGAGGGGGATGGAGGAGGGAGAGAGAAGGAGGGAGGGAGGGAGGGAGAGAGGGAGGGGGGAGAGAGAGAGAGAGAGAGAGAGAGAGAGACAGACAGACAGACAGACAGACAGAGACAGAGACAGAGAGACAGAGACAGACAGACAGACAGACAGACAGAGAGGCAGAGACAGACAGAGACAAGAGACAGAGACAGAGACAGACAGACAGACAGACAGACAGACAGACAGACAGACAGACAGACAGAGGGCCCCGAAGGGGAAACATGAAAAACACAGTATCGAGGTCATTTTTAGGCTGAGGCCTACCCTCCAACCAGGCCTCTGAGACTGCCTCCTTCCTGGTGGGATTGCCTTCACTGGAGCCCTGCGTTTGGAAGGTGTGCACCCGGGCTGTCTTGTCTGTGAATGCCCAGCGGTACTTTCCCGTGCCTCCCGAACTGAAACTCAGGGCCTGGGCTTTCTCCAGGCCAGAGCTCTACCACTTCGTCAACCACAGCAGCAACAGCTGCAGCATTCGTTTCTGACTTCACTGAGGAATGGAAGCCGGGTCTTCCCGTTTGCTAAGCAAGCCCTCTCCCACTAGGCCAAACTCCCGGTCTCATCGATCCTACTTCCTTGAAACGATTTTCCTGAAGGTAGCGGTCGTGGAATTCCGGGCCTGCTAGCTGTTTGTCTTGTTGTTTGTTTGGTTCTCTGTAGTATTTGATTTTTTTTTTTATTTCCCTTTGGTGGTTTCTCTTCCCCAGGCCCCACCCCCACCCGCAGGGTGAAGCCTAACAGGAATGTCAGGCCGTTGCCATGACAACATTTACAAGACAAAGCACAGTCCGCAGTCCGAGCTTTTCTGGGGAGGAGCTGACTAGCTGAGTGGCTTGCCTTCACCCCACCCCCACCCCCACCCACCCGGCGTCTCTCCCCCCCCCCTCCCCCCCCCCCCCCCCGCAGACACACACCGCACACCGCGCGGGGAAATGGCTCACACTTCACTCTGTCTTGACAAACACAGCCTCTCGTGTGCTTGGCCTGATCCTTGGGCAGGAAAAGGCAGCTTTGGGAGTATTTTTTTTTTCTGCTGCCGGCCACTTCCCTGCTTTCCTGGGCCAGCGATGGGCTGGCTGGCTTGTCTCCTACTAGCTGGACTGGTCAGACTGCTACCACCTGCCCCCTGCCTGTGGCGGAGTGAGTGCCGCCCCAGTCCACAGACAGAATTGGGGGAGGGCGTGGGCATGTCTTGGCAGGACTGGGCTCTGCCCTGTACCCTTCGGTGAGGCCGGGTGTGTGAGTACGAAATGCCCCGTGCGGCTGACCCCCCACTTGGCTGACCTCCCTGGGGAGAGAGGAGAGAGGGGAGGAAGTCAGGAGTCTGGTCTCCTCTTCATTTTCCCAAGCTCAGGCCAGGCCAGGCCCAGGCCCAGGGCCAGGGCCAGGGCCAGGGCCAGGGCCAGGGCCTGCTTCCATTTCCCAGGCGAGAGATTTCAGGATCACAGATGATGATGATGATGATCATTGAGGATGATGGATGATTGGGCCTGCCTGGGGCCTGGATTGCTGTCCTTGAGCTTTTTCACCTGAGACTGAAGTTCTACTATTGGAGCCACAAATCCACTTCCATCTGGCTTTTTGGGCAGATGCTATCGATGTAGTTTAGCGAGTTAGTACTCAGTTCGTATTTTGCCAGTTCATTCCCAGGGCCGAGATCCCCCTCCCTCCCCGCCACCCCAGGTCCTCAGACCTGAAGTTAGGGCCTGGGCGCTCGGTCCTTGGACCTTCCTTCGGCTAGTATTCTGCCAATTGAGCCACAGAACCACTTCCAGCGTTTTCTGCCAAGGTGTCATCATCGTTAGCATTGCATTTTTTTTTTTAACTTTTAAAAATTGGTCAGGGGGCTGGGAGTTTGGCCTAGAGCGGTAGAGTGAGTGCTTGTCTAGCATGCACGGAGACCCAGGTTTGATTCCTCAGTGCCAAGTACATAGACGAGATGGAAGTGGTGCTATGGCTCAAGTGGCAGACTGCTAGCCTTGAGGAAAGAGCCCATGGAGGATGCTCGGGCCTAAACTTCAAGCCCCAGGACTGGGGGGGGGGGGAGGGGGGAATTTAAAAAAAAAACAACAACAGCTACTAAGAGCGGCTCCACCACTAAAAATAGGTTTGTGGTTTAAGAAGACACCTTCGGAGCGTTCTCATAGGAGACTGCGTCAGGCAATGGAGACTGGGAGCTGAACCAAAGCCTCATCGAAGCAGAGTGGACTGCATTTAAATTTGATTCCATCTAAATGTGACTAAGATGTAAGAGAAGTCTCTGGGGCCGGGAGTTTGGCCTAGTGGTTAAAGTGCTTGCCTAGCCTGCAAGAAGACCCGGATTCGATTCCTTGGTACCACATACATAGAAAAAAAGCCAGAAGTGGTGCTGAGGCTCAAGGGGTAGAGCTCTAGCCTTGAGAAAGTCCAAGGACTGTGCTCAGACCCTGAGCTCAAGCCCAGGACTGGCAAAAAAAAAAAAAAAAAAAAAAATAAGGGAAGTCTCATTCGCCTTTGTCTTGTACTTCTGTATTCATTTTTTTTTTTTTTAACTTTTGCTAGAGTGTCCACTAAACCCATCAAAGAATGACAGTACACGTCATCCCCAGGATCTATACATGTGTTCCTGGCTCACTCTGTAAAAGCCTAGTAAAATGACCATGACACACACATTTGCCCATCCACAATATTGAAAAAGAACTTGCATTTCTATACCTTTATGGGAAAAAAATTCTGTGTATGTGTCATTGTTATGCAGGAGCGTATTTTGCTGGTTTGAAAGAATAGGATGCCTACAGTTTTCTAGCAGTTTTCTTTGTTTCTTTTTACAGCATGATCTTTGCTGTACTCTTGCTGACGGCCGCTAGATTTTAATGTATCTGTTTCCCTACTTGATCACATTACTGATTCTGATTTCAGTGTTTCATCTGTTTTGCGTTTGTTTTTTCCTCATGTCACATTGGCGAAGGACCCAGGAATAGGACACAAAGGTGGAATAAACATTAATTTTGTGCATTCTTTGGTAACTTTTTTTGTGTTTGGTCACTACAAAGCTTTGCTTCAAGTGTATGCATTTTATTCAAATCAGTGATCTATGTTTATGTGATTTCCTAAACATAATTGTGGCTTCTAAAAAAATGTAACATCCTGATTACATTCCTAACTAGAATGAGTATGTCTGTTTTTGTACCTTGATGCTGTATTTTAACCCTTTGTATTACTTAGGTTATTTTGCTTTGGTTAAAAATGGCTCAAGTAGAGAAGCGGTCCCTGTATTAAGACAGCGTACAACACTGTAAATAAAATGTGTACCGTCAATTGTCTTTAAAATAAATAAACGAATAAATAAATACATAAAATAAATATAAATATTGTTAGTATGGGCTGGGAGTGTGGTGTTGAGCCACAAGTGTCTAAGGACAGCGCCCAGGCAGGCAGGCAGGCAGGCAGGCAGGCAGGCAGGCAGGCAGGCAGGCAGGCAGGCAGGCCGGCAGGCAGGCAGGCAGGCAGGCCGGCCGGCCGGCAGGCAGGCCGGCCCTCCTGAGTTCAAGCCCCAGACTGGCGAAATAAATAGGAAGATAAATACAATACATCCATTTCTGTGTAGTACGGAGGCCAGGAGTGTGGCCCACTGCTAGAGTGCTTGCACAAAGACCTCTTCCCCACCCTGGGTGGGTGAGGAGGTTTGTTCTCGGGTGCCCGGAAGGGGGGGGGCGGGGGCTTGATCGATGTTGGGTCGGCTGTTTCCCCTTGTCCTGGGGCGCCACCTAGCGGACACTGCCTGTCATGGCGGACAGTGATTCCGCCGTGTTGAGGAAGTTCTGGTGAAGAGGCTCATCTGGAGAATACGGAGTGACGAGTGACCCACCGGCTGTCAATTCTGCTGGGTTGTTGAAAATGAAACTCTCTTGGAGCTCGGGGTCCAGTGAGTGTCTCATGTGTGTCACTGCACCTACTCAGGGTGGAAGAGGGAGAGAGAGGACTGGAGAGCGGGGGGGGGGGGGGGGGAGGGAGGCAGAGACAGAGACAGACGGACACACAGACACACAGTAGACAGATGAAATTTACACAGAGAAGAGAGACACAGAGACAGAGGAGGGGTAGCTAGTGGGAGGGAGAATGAGAGACTGCTTGTGAACTGTCAGGCGGTCACAGAAAGGGCCTGGGCAGATGAGATGGTAAATAGGTACATGGTTCCTTCATTTCCAAGGAGGAATTTTTTTTTTCCTCTAGTCTTGGGCCTGGGATAGCGTCCCTGAGCTGCTTTTTGCTCCAAGCCAGCACTGTACCGCTAAGCCACATTCCCAGTCCTTATTGCTATCATTATTAGTTTTTTTTTTTTTTTTTTTTTTTTTCGGAACAACCTTACCCCTTCTTTCGCTTGCTTCCCCATCCCTGCCCACACGTTGCATCGTTCGTTTTCCACACAGTGCATGGCAAACACTATCCTACTTCCTTTAAAATCCGTGCCCCTTCCCTTGCTCCCTCTGAGAGAAAGAAAGAAAGAAAGAAAGAAAGAAAGAAAGAAAGAAAGAAAGAAAGGAAGGAAGGAAGGAAGGGAAAAGTCTAACTCTCAAAGAAACCACACCACCATGCCATGCATGCCAGGTGACCATGTCATGGAATTTGTTTGGATCCCAGGTCTCGTGTATCTGCAGTGCCTTCAGTGTTCAGAGGAGTTCCACCTTCTGACCAAAAGAGAGCAGGTGCATCACCCACCCACCCACCAACTCACTCGCAGCACAGGTCAGGGAAACCACGGTGAACACCCAATAGGGAGAGAAGAGTGGGTCCACTCACTCACTCACTCACTCACTCCGTCAGTCACCAATCATGCCAGTCACAGCAAAGGCAGTACTTTTAGTACTGGGTGGGTTTTTCCCCAGGCCGCTCTCCACCCCTCCCAGCCCCCCCACCCCTTCCTTCCCCCGAGGCTCATGCACCGTTTGCTCCTTCATCATCCACGAAGACCCCTGTTTTCTCTGGGAAGACGGGCTCTCGGACCCGGTCTCTCTGTTCTGCTCCCTCCCTACCCGGGTTCTCCTCTTGGCGTGAGCGATTGTAGGAGTTTTCGGGTGGGGTGGGGTGGGGTGGGGTGGGGCAGGCGGGCAGGCCGGCGTGAACGGGGCAAAGGGTGGAAGCGGCGATGTTGGAGGGGGGGGGGGCGGGCACGGGTGGTGGAGGTGCCCGTCCGTCTTCTGTTTCGGGGCTGGCCGGCCAGCTTCACCCGTCCCCGGGCCGCTGCTGCGTGACGTCGAGGCCGGCCGGCCCGCCCGCCCGCCCGCCACGGTTTCACTGTCGGCTTCACGGGCGGCGGGATCTCAGTGTAGGTCTCCCGGGGCTCCAGTGGCGTTGCTCGGGGGGTTGCAGAGGGGGCCCCGGCCGTCCCCGGCCGCCGCCGCTTTGGCCCCGACCGACCTCTGCGGTGCCTCTCGGGGCGCGGGGGCGGGGAGGGAGCGCGGCCGGCCGTTTCTCTCCGCGCCTGCTGTCCGCGGAGCCCCGAGCCGGCCGGCCGGCGAGTGCCGATCGCCGATCCATCCCGGGCAGAGAAACTCGGGGGTGGTGTCGGGTGATGACACCCGGGGTGGGTGGGGGCCGCCACCGGTGGCGGCGGTCGCGCACCTGGGAGCCGGCCGGTCGGCTTCAGCGTCCCCGCTCGGGACCCCATCCATCTCCTTCCCCGAGTCGCGTCCGCGTTCTCGGGCGCGGCGGGCCGCTTTGGGGCGGCGAGTCCCGCCCGCCCGCCGCCGCCGCCGCCGCCGCCGCCACGTTTGGTTTCACTTTCGCCGCCGCCGCCGCCGCCTCAGTCCAGGGTCTCCGGGGGCTCCGGTGGCGGCGGCGGCGGCGTTCCGGAGGTTGCCGAGGGGGCCCGGCCGCTCGTGCCGACCTCTGCGGTGCCTCTCGGGGCGTGGGGGCGGGGAGCGCGGTGGTTTGTCTCCGGGCCGGCCGTCCGCGGAGCTCCGAGCCGGCCGGCGAGCGCCGATCCCGGGCAGAGCAACTCGCTGGTGTCGGTTCAGGGGAAGGCGGTTGTCGCGCGCCCCCTGGCGTCCGCTTTTATATGACAGGTCCTTCGTCCTCAGCCGAGCGAAGGAGGGCGTCTGGCGTAGTGCGTCCCGGCAGAGGGCCGGCCTCTCCCGGCTGCCGGGCGCGGCCGTCCCCGCGGCGTCGCTGTGGAGCCGGAGCGGCCGGTCCGTCGCAGATTGCACCTGCAGGAGAGTGAGGGGTCGGGTTGCGCGTCGCGTCTCCTCCCGGCGTCTGGGAGGCAGCTTTGTCCGGTCGACCAGTAGTTCCCTCGGGGCCCCCGAGGCCTCCTCCTCGCTCTCTCCCCCGCCTACCCCGCCTAGGGGAGGCGAGCCGGCCCAGAGAGGAGGCGTGCGTGGCGGCACGGGCGGCCCTGGGGAAGGCCGGCGGCGGTGGCGGCGAGCCGACCGATCGGCTCTGGGTCACGGCCTCCCCGGTCTGTCGGTCCCCCACACCGGTCTGTCGCTCGGTCGGTCGTTCGGTCGGTAGGCCGGCCGACCGGCCAGTCCCCCCCCCCGCGGTATGACTCGCAGGCAGGTACGCTGGGCCGCCCCGCCTGGGTCCGGGGGGGCCGGAGGGAAGCCTGGCCCGAGGTCTTCGGGTCCTCTCCCGTACAGCAGGCTCGGGCGGCTCCCGGCGGCCCCCTGGCCCTCTGACTCCGCGTATCACCCGGGCTTTGGTCCGAGGCGGTGGCGGTGGGGACGACCGACGTCTCCGGAGTCGCGGTCCCCGAGTGATCGCCGGTGGGTGGCGGGGGCCCGGACGCCCGGTCCCCCGCCTAGGAGGGTCGTCGGGCCCGAGGTGCCCGCGTGTGCGGCCGACGAGAACCTCGGAACCCGGCGGGACCCACGTACTGAGGTGTGTGGGACGCCGGCGTGGACTCGCCCGGCTCGCCCTGGCCTCTGGGCCCCTGCCGGGAGGAAGGAAGACCTCCGGAGTCGGGGACCCGGACCCGCTCCCGGTGTGTGTGTGTGCGTGGGTGCCCCCGGCTGCCCAGCCGACTCCGGGGCCGGGGCCGGGGCCGCGCGCCTGCCTGCCCGGTAGGACGCCCCCTACCGACCGGGCCGTGAGCCCATGCGCGTCCGGGCGGGTGCGCACGTCTGAGTGCCCGAGATACCGGGGAAGGCTTGCTCTGATCTCCGCCACCTCCCAGCCCGCTCTCGCTTCTCGTGTACTTTTTTTTTTTTTTTTTTTTTTTTTTTTTTTTTTTGCGTGGTCGACCAGTTGTACCGCGAGTTCCGTGTTTCTCCCCGTTGGGGAGGTGTTGGGGACAGCGGTACCGAGATTGGGTTCCGAGAGGCCCGTGACGTGAGCGAGTTATCCCCCCTGCTGGAGGACCTACTTTTCGTGTCGTGACGTGTGCGATTTGTACCTGCAGGATGGTGCTGACATGCCCTCTCTCGGTGGCTGTCAGTGGGTGCTCAGCCGTCTCTCGGGGTGCCGTGTGCCCGGGCTTTTCCCCGCTGCCGCCCCGTGTGCCCCTTCCCCGCCTCCTCCTCCCGCGTGCTCCCGCCGCCCTGCGCAGGCCCTGGCCCTGTGGTGGCTCGTGTGGTTGGTGGATGGCGGTGGCGTTGGGTCACTCGACCGCCCGGTTGCCTGAGTGACGCCTGTCTCCCCGCTCGAGGAAGGCCTTCCCGGGTCGGCCCGGGGGGGTGTTCTGCGCTGTGCCGCTCACTTGCCCGTGTTTTCTCCCTGCACCGGCAGCCTTTTGGAAGGCGGTTGTCGGCGTGTGCTCTCCACCCGTGGGGTGCCCGAGAAGGCGGGAAGGAGGGGGAGCCGGCCCCCGTTTTTTTTTTCCGGTCCACACCCCGTTCACGCAGCAGTAGCCCGTCCTGCTGTGGTGCCCTCCCTGGTGTGGCGGCCTTTGCTGAGTTTTCTCGGCCTTTTTCTTTTTGGTTGTGCCGGTCTTCCCGAGCACCGGCTTTTTTTTTTTTTTTTTCTTGTCGCTGCCTTCCTTCCGGTACTCTCGCTGGCCGCAGCGGTCCCCGGCGTTCCCGAAAGCTTGGGGTGCCATGGGCTCGGGGTGTCGTACCTATCTGCGCCTTGCCAGGTGGCCAATGGTTTTTTTTTTTTTGGAGTTTTTTATTTTTTTTTTTTCTCTCTCGCTCTCTCCCCTGGCTACGTCTAGCCCAGGGTCACGCTTCGCTCCCGGGCCCGCTGCCTCCGAGTGCCGCGTGGCTGTCTCCCCATCCCTTCTCGTGATCGATGTGGTGGTGATGCGATCTCCTTCGGGCCCGGGCCTAAGCTGCGCCAGGCGAGGGACGGACATTCATGGCGAATGGGACCGCTCTTCTCGTGCTGCTCGTGGGCCCCTCGCCTCTCCGTCCCACCGTGTTGGTGGTGTGCGGGAGGCAGGGGTGCGGCATCCGGGCTCGGCCGCGCTCTCCCCGCTCTTGCCGTGAGATCGGGGACCTGTGTGCCGGCAAGGGGGGCAACTCTGATCTCGCCTCCCCTTTCCGGCCACTCGCAGCGCCACGGGGCCGGCCCTCTCCGCGGCGAGGGTGGGCTCTGTGCCCCGTGGACTCCCGTGCTGCGGTGCGAAAGCGTCTGCAGCTCCCGGCTCTCTTGCGGTGCTCCCGAGAAAGCTCCCGGTCGACCCCCCAGGTGCCCGAAGCTGGGCGGTGGTGTCGTTCCCGTTTCCCGTGCCCCGTCTGGTGGCTCGCTGCCCGTGGCGTGTCCCGGCCATCCTCGCTTGAGTAGGGGGAGGCTGTCGCTGTTGGAGATGCGGTGCCTTCTCGGGGGTCGAGGCGGTCGGCCCGAGAGGCCGGGTGTGCGTGTCTTGGGGTGCCGGTGGGCGGAGCGGTCTCCTCCCCTTGTTGGTGAGCCGCTGTTCCCGGCCTTCGGCTGTGCTCCTTCCCTGCCGTGTCTCCTGGCGGCCTCGCTGGGGGACCTGAGAAGTTGCAGTGGAGGTGAGCCGCTCGGGGGCCGGGTTCTCCGCCGTGCGCCTGTGCACCCTCGACCGCCCCTTTGCCCTCTCGCGCGAGCGGCACCGCCGGAGCCGGTGTTGCTCGGACCGCAGACCCCCCCTCCTGCCCGTGCCGCTGGATGGGCGCCTTTGGCGGTGACCCCTGGCGGGGGGCTCCGTCGGGCTGGGTCCGGCACCCCCTCAGAGTGAGAGGCGTGTTCTCTAGCTATCTTGGTTCGGGGGGCGGTGCTGCTCCCGCTGGGCTGGCGGGGGTCGCTCCCGATGGGCTCCCGCGGCTCTGCCCGTCCCCCGTCGTCCCGCTTCTTGGAGAGTGCTTAGCGGCTTGCCCCAAGCCGCGTGCGCGATGGCCGATCGATTGCGTGCCCGCGCCTCCCCCCTCCGAGCTGGGGGAGGATCCCGCGGGGCCTCTCTCGGGGCCGGCGCCTGGTTGTGGCAGCGGTGTGGGCGATTTCCCGACCTGTCCCCACCCCCCCCGCCTCAGGCAAGCAGCGGCGCGCTGGTCTGAGCCGCGTGCGGGCTCGTCGCGCGAGGGCGATGTGGTGTGGCCGTGCGGCTGCCCGGGCACTCAGAGGAGGGGTCGGGCCCCTTCCCCCCTCCTCCCGCTCCCGCACCGCCGCCCTCGGGCGGGTTGGCTCTTGGCCGCCCTCCGCCCCGGCGTCCGCGTCGGGCGACGGCCGCCGGCCACGACGGCGTTGCGTGCGAGCCAGGCGGTGTGGTGCTCCGTGGCTGTGAGGCCGTTCCGCGGCGACGCTCCGTGGTGGGGGGTGGCGACCCCCTCCGGAGCCGTGGG
>JANJXV010001529.1:0-15000 GCA_024803745.1 Megascapheus bottae | reverse complement strand
CTCCCGCGCCGGGCGGGTCGTGCGTCGGCGGGGAGGCCCGTGCCGCCCACGCCGTCCCTCCCCCTCGCCTCTGGATCCCGGTGGTCCGCACCCCCGCGGTGGCCCTCTCCCACCCGCCCGCCGCATCTGGGGGCTTTGCGGACCCTCGCGGGCCCGGTCGGTCTCCACGCGTCTCGCGGGGGACGGGGGAGGGGCCCCGGCCCGGGGCCGCGCGCGGGCCGTTCGGCCCCCGTCACGCACGTCCGCTCTTTCCCCGTGTCCAGGTACCTGGTATCGCGTTCCGGCGCGGAGGTTTAAAGAACCCTCGGGGGTCGCCCGTCCGCCCAAAGGGGTCGGAGCGGCGGGCCGGTGGGGGGCCCGGGGGTCCCGGCTTCGTGCCGACCGTCTCCCGGGCTCTCCCAGACTCCGCCTGACCCCCCCCTTCCCGGGTCGGGGCGGCCCCGCGTCGTGCGGGCCGCGTCTCCTCCCACCCGGGGACGGAGGGGGGTAGGTGGGAACCCCCCGGGCGCCTGTGGGGTCCGGCAGGCCCGAGCGTCCGCCCCTCCGTGGCGGCCGTGGCGCCGGGCGTGCCGCTCCCCGTGTCTCTCGCCTGTCCGACCCCTCCGAGTCTCGGTCTCGTTTTCTCTGTCTCCGCTGGCCGGCCCGAGGCGACCCGCGCCCCCGCCGCCCTCCTCGGGGACGGGGCCGGGCTGAGTGCCGTGCCAGCCCCCGGTTTGTTTTGTGCCAAAGCAACCGACTCGAACGACTCTTAGCGGTGGATCACTCGGCTCGTGCGTCGATGAAGAACGCAGCTAGCTGCGAGAATTAATGTGAATTGCAGGACACATTGATCATCGACACTTCGAACGCACTTGCGGCCCCGGGTTCCTCCCGGGGCTACGCCTGTCTGAGCGTCGCTTGACGATCAATCGCCTCCCCCGTCGGTGCGGGGTGTGGCGCGGCTGGGGGTTTCCTCGCAGGGTCCCCTTTCCCTCCCTCCCGGAGGTCGGGGCCCCTCCGTCCCCCCAAGTTCAGACCCGGTGTTGGCGGTCGGCCGTCCCGTCGCCGTGCGGCGAGGGCCGGGCGAGTGAGCCGGGACCGCCTCCGGCGGGGGGGGTCGGCGTTCTCGCCGATCCGAGCCCACGGCCGGGGTCCTCCCGCGTCCCACGGCTGCCCGGTCCCGGGGGGGCTGACGTTTTCGCGCCTGGCGCCCGAGCGGCGGGTCAGGGCGGGTCCCGCGTCGAGGCCGCCGGCCGCGAGCGCGCGCGCGGGGCCCCGCGCCCCCGCGGACTCGCACGCCGAGGCGGACGGTTCCCGCGGGACGCCGCGGTCGTTCCCGTCCGCCAGACGCGCGCGTTTTCGCGGGGCGCGTGCTCCCCCCCGCGCCGCCCGCGCGCCGTCCCGCGCGGTCCCGGGGTTCCCGCCCTCGTTCCCCCCCCTCCGTCGCGCCGGCTCGTGTCTCTCTTCCCCCCGCCGTCCGTGCTCGGGCGGTCGTCGTCGGTCCGTGGGGCCTCTCTCGTGCCGTGGGGAGGCGTCGCCTTCCCCTACCCCCCGCCGCCGTCCGGCCCCTCGGCCGCCCGGCGACGCGGCCGACCGCGTTCCGCCCTCGGTTCCTCCTCCGAGACGCGACCTCAGATCAGACGTGGCGACCCGCTGAATTTAAGCATATTAGTCAGCGGAGGAAAAGAAACTAACCAGGATTCCCTCAGTAACGGCGAGTGAACAGGGAAGAGCCCAGCGCCGAATCCCCGCCGCGCGGCGCGGCGCGGGAAATGTGGCGTACGGAAGACCCACTCCCCGGCGCCGCTCGTGGGGGGCCCAAGTCCTTCTGATCGAGGCCCAGCCCGTGGACGGTGTGAGGCCGGTAGCGGCCCCCGGCGCGCCGGGCCCGGGTCTTCCCGGAGTCGGGTTGCTTGGGAATGCAGCCCAAAGCGGGTGGTAAACTCCATCTAAGGCTAAATACCGGCACGAGACCGATAGCCAACAAGTACCGTAAGGGAAAGTTGAAAAGAACTTTGAAGAGAGAGTTCAAGAGGGCGTGAAACCGTTAAGAGGTAAACGGGTGGGGTCCGCGCAGTCCGCCCGGAGGATTCAACCCGGCGGCGCGAGTTGCCGGCCGTGCCGGGGTCTCCCGGCGGATCTTTCCCGCTCCCCGTTCCTCCCGGTCCCTCCCCCCGCCCGCGCGTCCCCCGCCCTCCCCCCGCTCCGGCGGGAGGGGGTGTCGGGCGGGCGTCGGGCGGGCGGGGCCGGGGGTGGGGCCGGCGGGGGACCGCCCCCCGGCCGGCGACCGGCCGCCGCCGGGCGCACTTCCGCCGTGGCGGTGCGCCGCGACCGGCTCCGGGACGGCTGGGAAGGCCCGGCGGGGAAGGTGGCCCGGGGGGTCCCCCGCTCGCCCGGTCCGGTCCCTTCCGGGGGACCGGGCCGGCCCGGGGACACTCAGGCCCCCCGGGTGTTACAGCCCCGCCCCGGCAGCAGCTCTCGCCGAATCCCGGGGCCGAGGGAGCCCGGACCCGTCGCCGCGCTCTCCCCTCCTCCGGTCCCGCCGCCCCGCGCGCGCGCCTCTCCGGGGGCGTCCGCGGGCGCGCGCGGCCGGCCGGGGGGGCCGGGCCGCCCCTCCCACGGCGCGACCGCTCCTCCACCCCCGCCTCCCGCTCTCTGCGGTGGGGACCGGGGGCGGGGCGGACTGTCCTCAGTGCGCCCCGGGCGCGTCGCGCCGTCGGGTCTCGGGGGGTTCAAATCTCCGGTCACGCGCCCTTCGGGGCGGAGCCGAGCGCACGGGGTCGGCGGCGATGTCGGCTACCCACCCGACCCGTCTTGAAACACGGACCATCATCCACGAAGACCCCTGTTTTCTCTGGGAAGACGGGCTATCGGACCCGGTCTCTCTGTTCTGCTCACTCCCTACCTGTGTTCCCCTCTTGGCATGAGCTGTTGTAGGAGTTTTTGGGTGGGGTGGGGTGGGATGGGGCAGGCAGGCAGGCCGTCGTGAACAGGGCAAAGGGTGGAGGCGGCGATGTTGGGGGTGGGGCGGGCACGGGTGGTGGATGTGCCCATCCGTCTTCTGTTTCGGGGCTGGCTGGCCAGCTTCACCCATCACTGGGCCGCTGCTGCGTGATGGCGAGGCTGACCCACCCGCCTGCCCGCCAGCCACGGTTTCACTGTCGGCTTCACGGGCGGCGGGATCTCAGTGTAGGTCTCCGGGGGCTCCAGTGGCATTGATCGGGGGGGGGGTTGCAGAGGGGGCCCTGGCCGTCCCCGGCCGTCGCTGCCGATGCTTTGGCCCCGATCTACCTCTGCGGTGCCTCTCAGGGCGCGGGGGACGGGAGGGAGCGCCGCCTTTTCTGTCAGCACCTGCTGTCCGTGGAGCTCCAAGCCGGCCGGCAAGCGCTGATCGCCTATCGATCCCTGGCAGAGAAACTCGGGGGGGGGGGTGTTGGGTGATGATGGTGGGGTGGGTGGGGGCCGGGCGGGGATGGGTGCTGCCACGGGTATGGTGGTCGTGCACCTGGAATCTGGCCGGTCAGCTTCAGCGTCCCCGCTCGGGACCCCATCCATCTCCTTCCCCGTGTTGTGTCCGCGTTCTCGTGCGCAGTGGGCCGCTTTGGGGCGGCGAGTTTGTCTTACTGGGTTGCTTGTTCTTCACTCTTAGCCCTTAGCCACATGTGCAGTGCAGACTAGAGGTATGAGCCTCAAGTGCCTGATATGCAAATTTCACAGGTAGGAAGCTCTTCTCTATGCTCACCGGCCTGTCTCCTCAGGCATCTGTACACCCCTCTTCCTTATTCAGTCCCACACTGCCTTCACAAGAAGGTCTGGGGTAGGATGGAATGGTAGGGAGGAGGGAGACAAATTTGATCCACCAAGTACCAGCCTACTCTGAGTGGAATTTCAGTGGGATTTTTTTTAGGTTCAACACAGACTGTAGCTCTTCATCCCGCCCCACTTGTACTGATTCACTGGTCAGGCCTTAATTCCCTTTAGGACATCTAAACCGCCTATCCAACCCACTCCATGGCAAGATAGCTGGGCAGAGGAACCAGCCTACAAGCCCAAACCCCAATAATTTCCTTCAGTCAAAGAAACAGCTGCGACTGGTAAAACCAGAGGCATAAGCAAGACCCAGTGATTTCCTGTTCTCTGAGCAAAGAAAACTGTAGGAGTCTGTAAAATGGACAGGAATAAATACTTAACATTGTACTCATTTTTGATGTGAGCACTCAACCACCCCAGCTGTTAGGGACTCTTCTGCACAGAACCATTCATTGCTCCCAACACTGAGAAAAGGCAAAAGAAGTTTGGGGAGGAGAAATGAAAATCAGCCCCCTTGTGCCAAAGTCACAAGACCTCCCCCCTCTGAAATGGGTGGGCTTGTCCTGAGCAGGAGGGGGCAGGGCATGTCTGCTCGCTACTCTGAAGATCTCAGAGAACTGGCCTCCAGCATCCATAGCAGACCTGCTGGGGATATGAGCCTCTAAAAAAAGTGAGGTGGAACTTTAAAGACGTTTTGATTTCCTCTTCTTTTTTCATTGTCTTTTTCTTTTTAATAATATTTTTAGGGCTGGAAGTTTGGCCTAGTGGTTAAAGTGCTTGCCTAGCATGCATGAAGACCCGGGTTCGATTCCTCGGTACCACATACATAGAAAAAGGCCGTAAGTGTTGCTGAGGCTCAAGTGGTAGAGCTCTAGCCCTGAGAAAGTCCAAGGACAGTGCTCACTCCATGAGCTCAAGCCCAGGACTGGCAGAAAATATTTTTATTATAATTAATAAAAGTGTTACATTATATTCACCAGATAGAAGGTGTATAACTTCAAAAACATTGATACCATTTCTCAAGACATGGTCCCCATTTTCCTCTCCCCTTTTTCCCGATCATCTTGATTTCCCCCTTCCTTATCCAATTTCAAATCACCAATTAAGCACATATAAAATATATCAGATAATAAGGTGAAATATTGTAACAATATGAGATAACCAAGGGATGGCAAAAGAGATGAGAGATAACATAGTACATTATGGACAACCATCACTCATTATATAGCTTTTGTTTCCTTATCCTGGAGGTCATTACATTTAGTGTCATACTATTTGGCCTTATGTCTCTATATTTTGTTCTATTGTAAATCTCTACTAGGAGAGGCCAAAGTTCCTACTGATTATGACAAATAAGGGAGACTATTGGGCCTATGTTCCTTTGAGTCTGGCTTACTTCACTTAATATGATTTTTTTCCTAAGTCTTTCCATTTCCTTACAAATGGGGTGATGTTGATAGCATAGAATTCCATTGTGTGTAAATACCACATCTTGTTGATCCACTCATCAACTGATGGGCATCTGGGTTGGTTCCGTATCTTTGCTATGGTAAATATTGCTGCAATGAACATTGTTGTGAAGTGGATTTAGTCTTTCCATGTTTCTGAATGATTGGGTAAATGCCAAGTAGTGGAATTGCTGGGTCTAGAGGAGATCTATGCTTAGTCTATTGAGGAACTGCCCTACTGCTTTCCATAGTGGTTGAATGAATTTGCACTCCCACCAACAATGTAGTAGTGATCCCTCCTGGCCACATCCCCTCCAGCATCTTTAATTACTAGTTTTCTTGATCCTGGCCATTCTAACTGGAGTGAGGTGGAATCTTAGCGTTGTTTTGATTTGCATTCCTTTTATGACCAGAGATGTCGAGTATTTCTTCATGTGAGTGTAGGACATTTTTATTTCTTCTTCAGAGAAGTCTCTCTTTAAGTCTTTGGCCTATCATTTAATGGGATGGTTCTTACTTTGGAGATTAGTTTTGGAGTGATTCGATTTTTTGAGCTGTTGAAATATTTTAGATATGAGGCCTTTGTCTGTTGTATTGTTAGTGACGATCTTCTCCCATTATGTAGGCTTCCTAATGAACTTACTACCTTTGTCCTCTGCCATACAAAAGCTCTGCAGTTTAATGCAGTCCCACTTATCCAGCCTTTCTCTGATTTGTTGTGTTCCTTGGTCCTTATTAAGAAAATTTCGACCTGTGCCAAGGAGGCCTAGTCTATCCCCTATTCCTTCTTGTAAAGTTTTTAGGTGTCGGTTTTTATCTCCAGGTCTTTGATCCATTTGGAGTTAATTCTAGTGCAGGGTGACAAAGAAGGATCCAACTTTAGTTTTCTCCTGGTGCTTAACCAGTTCTGACAGCACCACTTGTTGAAGAGGCTGTCTTTCTTCCATTATATTTTTTCGCTCCCTTAGCAAAGATTAAGTGGCCACAGGCCTGTGGTTAATATCTGGGTCCTCAGTTCTATTCCATTGGTCTTGTGCCAGTGCCAAGCTGTTTTGATAATTATAGCTCTGTAATAGAGTCTAAAGTTTGGTATTGAAATTCCTCCTGCGCTGTTCTTTCTGCTAAGAAGTGTTTTTGCTATAGGGGGTATTTTATTATTCCATATGAAATTTTGGATTGCCTCTTCTATTTCTTTGAAGAATGACATTGGGATATTTTTTAAAGTGTGTGTGTGTGTGTGTGTGTGTGTGTGTGTGTGTGTGTGTGTTTTCAGTGTCAGTCATGGGACTTGAAGTCAAGGCTTGGGCAGTGTCCGTGAGCAGTTTTTCACAAGCCTAATCCTCTATCACTGAGCTAGAGGGAGCAAGAGGCAATGGGCAAGGGGCAAGGCTAATGGGTAAGGGAGGGCATAAGAGGCAAGGAAGTGTGGAAGAGGCAATGTGCAATGGGCAAGGCAGGGCAGAAATGGCAAGGGGCAAGGGGCCAGGAAGGACACAAGAGGCAAGGCCCAACGGGCCACACTGGGCACAATAGGAAAGGCACAATGGGCATGGCTAGGGAAAAAAGGCAAGGCTCAATGGGCAAGGAAGGGCACAAGAGCCAAGGTGCAAGTGGGCAGGCAAGGCGAAAGAGGCAAGGTGCAAGGGGATAGGCAGGGCACAAGAGGCATGGTGCATGTGGCAAGTCAAGGCTTAAGATGCAAGTCGCAATGGGCAAAGCAGTGTGGGAGGGACAATTTGCAAGGGGCAAGGCAGGGAGAAAGTGGCAAGTGCAAGGGGAATGGTTGGGCACAAGAGGCAGGGTGCAAGAAGCATGGCGTAAAAAGGCAGGCAAGGCGAGAGGCAAGGAGAAAGGGGCAAGGCAGGGTACCGAGGCAAGTTACAAGGGGCAAGGCAGGGCACAAGAGGCAAGGGACAAGGGGCATGGCAATGCACAAGACCCAATGTGCAATGGTCCAGGAAAGGCAAAATAGGCAAGGTAGAAGGGCCAAGGCAGCGCACAAGGGGCTAAGCACAAGGGGCAAGTCAGGCTCAAGAGGCAAGGCACAAGGGTAAAGGCAAAGTGCAGGATGCAAGGTGAAGGGCAAGGCAGGCGCAAGAGGCAAGAACAAGGGCCAAGGCAGGGTTCAAGAGGGAAGGTCCAAGGGACAAGGCAAGGCACAAATGTCAAAGTGCAAGGGGCCAGACAATGCACAAGTGGAAATGCGCAAGGAGCAAAGCAGGGCACAAGAGGAAATGCACAAGGAGAGAGGCAAGGACTATGAGGGAAAACGCAAGGGCAAGGCAACGCCCAAGATGCATGGCACAAGGGGCCAGGCAGGGGGCCAGAGGCAAGGAGCATGGGGCAAGTGAAGGCTTTTGGTGCAAGGCGCAAGGCCAAGGGGCAAGGCAGGGCACCAGAAACAAGGTGCAAGGGTAAGGCAGGGCTGAAGAGGCAAGGCACAAGGGGAAAGGCAGAGCGTCAGAGGCAAGGTGCAAGGGCAAGGCACTGCACAAGAGGCAAGGCACTATGGGAAGGCAAGGCACAAGAGGCAAGGGGCAAGGGGCAATGAAAGGCTCAAGTGGCAAGGCCAAGGGACAAGGCATGGCACAAAATGCAACGCAGAAGAGGACACGAAAGTCCCAGGAGGAAAGGCGCTAAGGGGTTAGGCAAGGCAAAGGAAGCATGACACATGTGGCAAGACAGGGTGGAAGTGGCAAGGTGGTAAGGGCATGGCAGGGCCCAAGAGTCAAGGCACAAGGGGCCAGGCAAGGGGCAAGAGTCAAGGCATATGGGGCATGGCAAGGCTCAAGATACAAGGCATCGGGGCAAACCTGGGAGCAAGATACAAGGCACAGTAAGCAAAGCAGTGTACAAGAGGCAAAGCACAAGGGGCAAGGCAGGGTGTAATAGGCAAGGCGAAAGGGAAAGGCAGATCACAAAAGGCAAGGTGCATGGGGAAGGCAGGGCGCAAGAGGCAAGGTTCAAGGGGCCAGGGAGGGCACAAGAGGCAAGGCACAAGGAGCCAGGTAGGGCACAAGAGGCAAGGCGCAAGGGGCTAGAAAGGGTGGAGGAGGAAAGGTGCAAGGATCAAGGCAGTATGGAAGAGGCAAGGCCAAAGTGTCAGGCTGTGCACAGGAGGCAAGGCGCAAGGGGCCACCTAGGGTGCACGAGGCAATGCACAATGGTCAAGGCAGGGCACAAGAGGGAAGGCACATTGGCAAGGAAGGGTGCAAGAGGCAAGGCGCCATAAACAATTGGGGGCATATTAGGCAATGTGCAACGGTCAAGGCAGGGTGCAAGAGGCAAGGCCCATATGGCAAAGAAGGGCGTTAGAGGAAAGGAGCAAGGGGCAAGGCAGGGCACAAGAGACAAGGTGCATGGGACATGTCAAGGATCAAGAGGCAAGGTGCAAGGGGCAAGGCAGGGTGCAAGAGACAAAGGCAAGGGGCAAGGCAGGGCACAAGAGGCAAAGGCAATGGGAAAGGCAGGACACAAGAGGCAAGGTGCAGGGGCAAGAAAGGGTGCAAGAGGCAAGGCACTAGGGACAAGACAGGGTGCAAGAGGCAAGGCACAAATGGCAAGGCAAGGCACCAGAGGCAAGGCGAAAGGCGCGTGGCAACACAAAAGGCAAGGCCTACGGAAAAGGCAGAGAGCAAGAGGAAAATTTCAAGTGAAGAAGCAGGGCACAAAGGGCAAGGCAAGGAGAAAGGGCAAGGCACAAGGGGCAAAGTAGGGCGCAATAGGCAAGGAGCAAGGGGCAAGGAAGGAAGCAGGAGCCAAGTGGAAATTGGCATGGGAATGCATGAGAGGCAAAGCACAAGGGCCAGGCAATGTAAAAGAGTCAAGGCTCAGGGGCAAGGCAGGGTGCAAGATGCAAGGTGAAGGGGCAAGGCAGAGCAAAAGAGGCAAGGCTCAAGGGGCAAGGCAAGGCCCAAGAGGAAAAGTGCAAGGATTAAGGCAGAGTACAAGAGGCAAGGTGCAAGGCAGGGCGCAAGAGGCAAGGAGCATGGGGCAAGGCAAGGCTCAAAATTCAAGGCACAATGGGCAAGTAGGTTATAAGAGGCAAGGCTATGGGGCAAGGCAGGGTGCAAGAGGCAAGGCGCAAGGGTAATGGCAGGGTGAAGGAGGCAAGGCACACGGGGCAAGGCATGGCAGAAGAGGCAAGTCGCAAGGGGCCAGGCAGGATGCAGGAGGAAAGGCTCAAGGAGCTAGGTAGTGTGCAAGAGGCAATGAGTAATGGGTAAGACAGGGCACAAGAGGCAAGACGCATGGGGCAAGGCAGGGCGGAAGAGCCAGGCAAAAGGGGCAAGGGAGGTTGCAAGAGGCAAGACACAAGGGGAAAAATGTGGCATAACAGGCAAGGCACCAGTGGCAAAGCAGGTTCCAAGAAGAAAGGTGCAATACGCAAGGTAGTTAGCAAGAGATAAGGTGCATTGGACAAGGCAAGGCTCAAGAGGAAATACCCAACTGGCATGACAGGGATCAAGAGGCAAGGCATAACGGGAAGGCAGGGCATAAAAGGCAAGGCACAATTGGCAAGGCAAGGCACTAGGGGCAAGGTAGGATGCAAGAGGCTAGGAACAAAGGGGCAAGGGGCAAGGCAAGGCGAGAGGCAAAGCAAAAAGTGCCAGGAAGGGCAAAAGAGGCTAGGCCCAAGGAGCAAAGTAGGGCGCAAGAGGTAAGATGCAATTGGCATGGCAGGGTTCAAGAGGAAGGGTGCAAGGGGGCAAGTCCGTGTGCCAGATGCAAGGTGCAAAGAGCAAGGCAGGGTGCAAGAGGAAAGGTTCAAGGGGAAAGGTAGGGTGCAAGATGCAAGGTGCATCGGGCAAGGCAATGCCCTAGATGCAAGGCAGAAGGGGCAAGGCAGAGCATAAGAGGCAAACCGAGGGGCAAGGCAGGGTGCAAAAGGCAAGGCACAAGTGGATAGTGCAAGGGGCAAGAGGCAAGGCGCTAGTGGTAAGGCAGGGAGTGAGAGGCAAGGCGGAAGTGGCCAGACTAGGTGCAAGAGGCAAGGCACAAGGGGCAAGGCAGCGTGCAGAGGCAAGGTGCAACGGCCAAGACAGGGCACAAAAGGCATAGTGGAAGGGGCAAGGAAAGGCACAAGAGGCAAGGCGAAATGGGCAAGTCGGGGTGAAAGGGGCAAGGCTCTAGGTGCAAGGAAGGGTGCAAGAGGCAAGGCGCAAGGGCAAGAGAGGGTGCAAAGGCAAGGCGCATAGGGCAAGGCAAGGCTGAAGATGCAAGGTGCAAGGGGTAAGGTAGGACACAAGGGGCAAGGCATAATGGCATTGCCAGGCACAAGAGGCAAGGCTCAAGGGGCATGGCAAGGCACAATAGGCAAAGCCCAAGCCACAAGTAAGGGAGCAAGAGGCAAGGCGAGACAAGAAAGGCAGGGCGCAATAGGCAAGCCGAATGAGTCATGGTGCAAAGGGGAAGTGAGGGTGCAAAAAGAAAGGCACAAGGGACAATGCAGGGTGCATGAAGCAAGCGACAAGGAACAAGGCAAAGCGCAAGAGGCAGAGCACAAGAGGCCAGGCAAGGCGCAAGAGGCAAGGAGCAAGGAACAAGGCAGAGCGCAAGAGGTAAGGCGAAAAAGGCAAGGCAGGGCGCAAAAAGCAAGGTGCAAGAGGTAAGGCAGTGTGTAAGAGGCAAGGCGCAAGGGGCAAAGCACAGTGAAAAAGGCAATGCGAATAGATCAAGACAAGGGGCAAGTTCAAGGCGTTAGGGAAAGGCAGAGAGTGAGAGTCTAGGCACAAGTGGCCAGGCAAGGCACAAGAGTCAAGGTGAAAGGGGCAAGGCACGGCATTAGAGGCAAGGCACAAGAGGCAATGCAGGGTGCAAGAGGCAAGGCGCAAGGGCATGCAGTGCGCAAGAGGCAAGGCACCAGGGGCATGACAAGGCAAAACAGATAAGGTGAAAGGGTAAAAGCATGGCAATAGAGGCAAGGGGCAAGGGGCAAGGGGCAAGGTATGCAGAAGAGACAAGGTGCAAGGGGCAACACAGGGCAGAAATGGCAAGGCGCAGGGGCCACACAGCACACAATAGGCAAGGGGCAAGGGGCAGGGGTAGGAAGAAAAGGGAAGGTGCAAGGGAAAAATGCAATGCAAGAGGGAAGGAGCAATGGGGAAGACAAAGTACGAAGGGCAATATGCAAAGGGCAAGGCAAGGTGAAAAATGCAAGTTGTGAGGACCAAGGCAGTGAGTAAGAGGCAAGGCACAAGGGACAAGTCAGGACACAAATGGCAAGGCGCAAGGATCAAGGCTAGGCACAATAGGCAAGGAGCAAGGGGCAAGGCAGGGCTCAAGAGGCAAGGCGCAAGATGCAAGGAAGGGAGCAAGAGGCACGGTGCAAGGGGAGAGTCAGTGTTCAAGAGGCAAGGAGCATGGGGCAAGGCAAGGCTAAAGATGCAAGACTCAAGAGGCAAGGCAGGATGCAAGGGGCAAGGCGCAAGGGGCAACGCAGGGTGCAAAAGGCAAGGCCAAGGTGAAAGTCAAGGCGAAAAAGGCAAGGCAGGCGCAAGGGAGAAAGCAGGACACAAGAGACTAGGCCTAAGAGGCAAGGCAGGACAAATAGGCAAGGTGCAGGGGGCAATTCAAGGCGCAAGAGGCAAGGCACAAGGGGCAAGGCAAGGCGCAAGAGGAAAGGCATATGGGGTAAGGTATGGCTCAAGATGCAAGATGCATGTGGTAAGGCAGCATGCAAGAGGCAAAGCCAAGTGGCAAGGCAGGGTGCAAGAGGCAAGGCGCAAGGGGCAAGGCAGGTCACCAAAGGCAAGGTTCAAGGGGCAATGCAAGTCGAAGGTGGCAAGGCAAATGGCAAAGCAGGGCAAAAGAGATCAGGCATAAGGGGCAAGACAGGGCATAGGAACCAAGGCGCAAGGGCCAAGGCAAGCCGCAGGAGGCAAGGTGCAAGGGGCAAGACTGGTCACAAGAGGTAATGCGCAAGGAGCAAGGCAGGGTGCAAGAAGCATGGTACAAGGCCAAGGTTCTAGACAATGATCAAGAGACAAGGCGCAATAGGGTAGGTAGGGAATAAGAGGCAAGGCGCCGGGGCAAGGCAGGGCAGAAAAGGCAAGGTGCAATGGATCAGGCAGGGCAGAAGAGGCAAGCAACAGTGGGAAAGGCAGAGCACAAGAGACAAGAGACAAGGCACAAGGGACAAGGGAAAGCACAAGAGGCATGGCGCAAGAGGCAATGCACAAGTGCCAGGCATAGCACAAGAGTCAAGGCACAAGGGGCAAGCCAGGGTGCAACAGGCAAGGCTCAAGGGGCAATTCAGGGTGTATGAGGCAATGCGCAAGGCGCAAGGAATGGAGCAAGAGGCAAGGCACACCAAGAAAGACAGGGCACAAAAGGCAAGGCACAAGGGATCAGGTAGGGTGCAATAGGCAAGGTGAAAGAGGCAAGGTGCAATGGGGAAGTGAGGGCGCAAAAGTAAAGGCACAAGGGGCAAGGAACAAGGCAAAGCACAAGAGGCAGAGCGCAAAGGGCCAGGCCAGGCGAAAGAGGCAAGGAGCAAGGCACAATTGCAAGGCAAGGCATAAGAGTCAAGGTGCAAAGCACAAGGCAGCGCGCAAGACACAAGGTGAAAGGGGCAAAACAGGGCTCAAGAGGCAATGCGTAGGGGACAAGGCAGAGAGCAAGAGATAAGGTACAACAAGTCAGACAGGACACAAGTGGCAAGGCACAAGGGGCATGGCTGGGCGCAATAGGCAAGCACAAGGGGCAAGGCAGGGCGAAAGAGGCAAGGTGCAAAGGGGGAGGCAGGGCACAAAAGGAAAGGCCCTGGGGCAAGGCACAGCACAGGAGGCAAGGGGCAAGGAGCAAGGCAAGGCACACAAGGCAAAGTGCAAGGGGCCAGGCAAGGCGAAAGAGGCAAGGAGAAAGGAGCAAGGCAGGGCACAAGAAGCAAGGCGCAATGGGCAAGGCAGTGCTCAAGAGGCAAGGCACAAGAGTTAAGGCAGGGCACAAGAAGCAAGGTGCAAGGGGCAAGGCAGGGTGCAAGGGGCTAGGAACAAGAGGAAGGGCGCAAGTGGCAAGGCTAATGGGTCAAGGCAAGGGGCGGGAGGCAAGGCGCTAGGGGCAAGGCAGGGAATGAGAGGCAAGGCACAAGGGGCATGGCAAAGCACAATAGCCAAGGCACAAGGGGCAAGGCAGGATGCAAGAGGCTAGAAACAAAGGGGCAAGGCAAGGTGCAGTAGGAAAGCGGCACGGGGCAGGGCTAGGCTGAAGAGGCAGGGTTCAAGGGGCAATGTGGGGTAAAAGAGGCAATGTGCAAGGGGTATGGCAGTGCATAACGGCAAGGCCCAGAGGGCAAGGCAAGGTGCAAGAGGCAAGGCAAAAGGGGCTAGGAAGGGTAAAAGAGGCAAGGCAAAAGTGGCCAGGCTTGGTGCAAGAGGCAATGCGCAAGGGTCAGGAATATGCAGAGGAAGTAAGGCAAAAGGGACCAGGCAGGCAGGGTGTAAGAGGCAAGGGGCAAGGAGCAAGGCAGGGTGCAAGAGGCAAGAAAAATGGTCAAGGCAGGGCACAAGAGGCAAGAAAAATGGTCAAGGCAGGGCAAAAAAGGCAAGGCCCAAGGAGCAAGGCAAGGTGCAAGAGGCAAAGCACAAGGGGAAGGCAGGGCATAAGACACAAGGCACAAACGGCAATGAAGGGTGCAAATGCAAGGCTCAAGGAGCCAGGTAGTGCTCAACAGGCAAGGCTAAAGGGCCAGGCAGAGCATGAGAGGCAAGGAGCAAGGGGCAAGGCAGGGTGCAAGAGGCACGACACAAGGGGCCAGGCTGGGTGCAAAAGGCAAGGCGCAAGGGGTCATGCAGCACCCAATAGGCAAGGAGCAAAGGACAGGGCTAGGCTGGAGAGGTAATGCACAAGGGACAAGGCAGGGTGCAACAGGCTAGGGGCAATGGGCAAAGGAATGCACTAGAGGCAAAGCACAAGGGGCAAGCAAGACGATAGAGGCAAGGTGCAATGGCCAAGGCAGAGCACAAGAGGCAAGGCACTAGGGGCAAGGCAGGACAAAAAAGGCAAAGCTCAAGGAGCAAGGCTAGGCACAAGAGGCAAGATGCAAGGGGCAAGGCATGGCACAAGAGGCAAGGTGCATTGGGCAAGGCTAGGCTCAAGATGCAAGGCACAAGTGCGAAGGCAGGTAGGAAAAGCAAGGCAGGGTGCAAGAGGCAAGGCCAAGGAGCCAGGCAGATCGCAAGATGCAAGGGGCAACTGTGAAGGCAGGGCGCAAGAGGCAAGGTGCAGGGGCAATGCAGGGCACAGGAGGCAAGGATCAAGGGACCAGGCAATGTGCAAGAGCCAAGGTGCAAGGAGCCAGGCAGGGTGCAATAGGCAATGATCAAGGGGTAGGAAGCGCGAAGGACGCAAGGCACAAGGGGCAAGGCAGGTAGGAAAAGTAAGGTGCCAGGCAGGGTGCAATAGGCAATGATCAAGGGGTAGGAAGCGCGAAGGACGCAAGGCACAAGGGGCAAGGCAGGTAGGAAAAGTAAGGTGCAAGGGGCCAGGTAGGCCACAGGAAGCAAGGCGCAAGCGGGCAAGTAAATTGCAAGAGGCAAGGCAGGGTACAAGAGGCAAGGGGCAAGGGGCAAGGTAAGGCACAAGAGGCCACGCGCAAGGGGCAAGGCATGGAGCAAGAGGCAAGGCGCAAGGGGCAAAGCACTTCTATTTGTGCATGAAAGATAAAATTTAGACAGGTTGAGACACTTGTCTATTGGTCACATGAGACATCAGAAGAAAAAGTTAGACCTATCTTGGAAATGTCCAGCTGCAAAACCACCGG
>JANJXV010001528.1:0-108841 GCA_024803745.1 Megascapheus bottae | reverse complement strand
CATTCTGAGATGTCACACCTCCATTCTATGAATTCACACACCTCCATTCTATGACTTCACACACTTCCATTCTATGATTTCACATACCTTCATACGATGACTTCACACACCTCCATTCTGTGACTTCACACACCTCCATTCTGAGTTCACACACCGCCATTCTGTGACTTCACAAACCTCTATTCTATGACTTCACACACCTACATTCTATGACTTCTCACACCTCCATTTTAGGACGTCACACACCTCCATTTTGACTTCACACACTTCCATTCTGTGACTTCACACACCTCCATTCTATGACTTCACACACTTCCATTGGGATGTCACACACCTGCATTCTATGAGTTCCCACACCTACATTCTATGACTTCACACACCTTCATTCGACTTCACACACCTCCATTCTATGACTTCACAGACCTCGAATCTGTGACTTCACTCACCTCCAATCTATGACTTCACACTCCTCCATTCTATGACTTCCCACACCTCCTTTCTATGACTTCAAATCTCCATTCTGACTTCACACACCTCCATTATGTGACTTCACACACCTCCATTATATGACGTCACACAACTCCGTTCTATGACTTCACACACCTCCATTCTATGACTTCACACACCTCCATTCTGTGACTTCACACACCTACATCCTATGACTTCACACACCTTCATTCTTACTTCACAAACATATATTCTATGACTTCACACACCTCCATTCTATGACTTCACACACCTCCATTCTTTGACTTCACACACCTCCATTCTGTGACTTCACACACCTCCATTCTGTGACTTCACACAGCTCCATTCTGTGACTTCACACACCTCCATTCTCCGACTTCACACACCTCCATTCTATGACTTCACACATCCATTTTGACTTCACACAACTCCAATATATAACTTCAAACACCTCAATTCTGTGACTTCACACACCTCCATTCTATGAATTCATACCCGTCCATTCTGTGACTTCACACACCTCCATTCCTTGACTTCACACACCTCCATTCTGTGACTTCACCCACCTCCATTCTGTGACTTCCCACACCTCCATTCTCCGACTTCACACCCCTCCAATTTGACTGCATATACCTCCATTCTATGACTTCACACACCTCCATTCTGTGACTTCACAAACCTCCATTCTATGATTTCACACACCTCCAATCTATGACTTCACACACCTACATTTTATGACGTCACACACCTCCATTTTGACTTCACACACCTCCATTATGTGACTCCACACACCTCCCTTCTGTGAATTCACACACCTCCATTCTATGACTTCACACACCTCCATTCTGTGACTTCACACACCTCCATTCTATGACTTCACACACTTCCATTCTATGATTTCACATACCTCCATGCTATGACTTCACACACCTCCATTCTGTGACTTCACACACCTCCATTCTATGACTTCACACACCTCACTTCTGTGACTTCACAAACCTTCATTCTATGATTTCACACACCTCCATTCTATGACTTCACACACCTGCATTTTAGGACATCACACACCTCCATTTTGACTTCACACAACTCCATTCTATGACTTCATACACCTCCATACTATGAATTCACACACTTCCATTGTGACGTCACACACCTCTATTCTATGAGTTCACACACCTCCATTCTATGACTTCACACACCTCCATTCTGACTTCACACACCTCTATTCTATGACTTCACAGACCTCGAATCTGTAACTTCACTCACCTCCACTCTGTGACTTCACAGTCCTCCATTCTATGACTTCCCACACCTCCTTTCTATGACTTCACCCACCTCTATTCTATGACTTCACACCTCCATTCTGACTTCACACACCTCCATTCTGTGACTTCACACACCTCCATTATATGATATCACACACCTCCATTCTATGACTTCACACCCCTCCATTCTATGACTTCACACACTTCCATTGTGACGTCACACACCACCATTCTATGAGTTCACACACCACCATTCTGACTTCACACACCTCCATTCTATGACTTCACACACCTCCATTCTGACTTCACACACCTCTATTCTATGACTTCGCACACCTCCATTCTGATATCACACACCTCCATTCTATGACTTCACAGACCTCGAATCTGTGACTTCACTCGCCTGCATTCTATGACTTTAAATTCCTCCATTCTATGACATCCCCCACCTTTTTCTATGACTTCAAACACCTTCATTTTTACTTCAGAAACATCTATTCTATGACTTCACACACCTCCATTCTATGACTTCACAAACCTCCATTCTGTGACTTCACACAACTCCATTCGGTGACTTCACACATCTCCATTCTGACTTCACACACCTCCATTCTATGACTTCACACACTTCCATTCTATGACTTCACACACCTCTATTCTGTGACTTCACAAACCTCTATTCTGAGTTTACACACCTCCATTCTGTGACTTCACACCTCCATTCTGTGACTTCACACATCTCCATTGTGTGACTTCACACACTTGCATTCTATGACTTCATAAACCTCCCTTTTATAATTTCACACACCTCCATTCTGTGACTTCACACACCTCCATTCTATGACCTCACACACCCTCATTCTATGATTTCACACACCTCCATTCTATGATTTCACACATCCATTTTGACTTCACACACCTCTAATATATGACTTCAAACACCTCAATTCTGTGACTTCACACACCTCCATTCTATGACTTCGTACCGTCCATTCTGTGACTTCAAACACCTCCATTCTATGACTTCACACACCTCCATTCTATGACTTCACACACCTCCATTTTATAACTTCACACACCTCCATTCTATGACTTCACACACCTCCATTCTGAGTTTACACACCTCCATTCTATGACTTCCCACACCTCCATTCTTTGACGTCACACCTTTATTCTATGACTTCATACAACTTCATTCTTACTTTACAAACATCCATTCTATAACTTCACACACCTCCATTCTATGACTTCAAACAGCTCCATTCTGTGACTTCACACACCTCCATTCTATGACTTCACACACCTCCATTCGGTGACTTCACACACCTCCATTGTATGACTTCACACACTTCCATTGTGACGTCACTCACCTCCATTCTATGAGTTCACACACCTCCGTTCTTACTTCAAACACCTATACTCTATGACTTCACACACCTCCATTCTGTATACACACAGCTCCATTCTGTGACTTCACAAAACTCCATTCTATGATTTCACACACCTCCATACTATGACTTCACACAACTCCATCTATGACTTCACAGACCTCGAATCTGTGACTTCACTCACCTGCACTCTATGACTTCACACTCCTAATTCTATGACTTTCCACAACTCCTTTCTATGACTTCACACAACCCCATTCTATGACTTCACAAACCTCCATTCTGTGACTTCACACACCTCCATTCTGAGTTCACACAACTCCATTCGGTGACTTCACACACCTCCATTCGGAATTCACACACCTCCATTCTATGACTTCACACACTTCAATTCTTTGACTTCACACACCTCCATTCTGTGACTTCACACAACTCCATTCTGTGTTCACACACCTCCATTCTGTGACTTCACAAACCTCTATTCTATGATTTCACACACCTCCATTCTATGACTTCTCACACCTCCATTTTACGACGTCTCACACCTCCATTTTGACTTCACACAACTCCATCTATGACTTCACATACCTGCATTCTGACATCACACACCTACATTCTATGACTTCACAGACCTCGAATCTGTGAATTCACACACCTCCATTCTGTGACTTCACACACCTTCATTCTATGACTTCACACACCTCTATTCTATGACTTCACACATCCATTTTGACTTCACACACATAAAATATATGACTTCAAACACCTCAATTCTGTGACTTCACACACCTCCATTCTATGACTTCATACCCGTCCATTTTGTGACTTCACACATCTCCATTCTATGATTTCACACACCTCCATTCTGTGACTTCACCCACCTCCATTCTGTGACTTCACACACCTCTATTCTCCGACTTCACACCCCTCCAATTTGACTTCACATACCTCCATTCTATGGCTTCACAAACCTCCATTCTGTGACGTCACACAACTCCATTCTGTGACTTCACAAACCTCCATTCTATAATTTCACACACCTCCATTCTATGACTTCACACACCTCCAGTTTATGACGTCACACACCTCCATTTTGACTTCACACACCTCCATTATGTGACTTCACACACCTCCCTTCTGTGTCTTCACACACCTCCATTCTATGACTTCACACACCTTCATTCTGTGACTTCACACATCTCCATTCTATGACTTCACACACTTCCATTCTATGATTTCACATACCTCCATGCTGTAACTTCTCACACCTCCATTCTGTGACTTCACACACCTCCATTCTGAGTTCACACACCTCCATTCTGTGACTTCACAAACCTCCATTCTATGATTTCACACAGATCCATTCTATGAGTTCACACAGCTCCATTTTATGACGTCACACACCTCCATTTTGACTTCTCACACCTACATTCCGTGACTTCACACACCTCCATTCTATGACTTCACACACTTCCTTTGTGACGTCACACACCTCCATTCTATGAGTTTACACACCTCCATTCTATGACTTCACACACCTCCATTCTGACTTCACACACCTCCATTCTATGACTTCACAGACCTCGAATATGTGACTTCACTCACCTCCACTCTAGGACTTCACACTCCTCCATTCTATGACTTCCCACATCTCTTTCTATGACTTCACCCACCTCCAATATATGACTTCAAACACCTCAATTCTGTAACTTCACACACCTCCATTCTATGACTTCACACACTTCAATTCTATGACTTCACACACCTTCATTCTTACTTCACAAACATATATTCTATGACTTCACACACCTCCATTCTATGACTTCACACACCTCCATTCTTTGACTTCACACACCTCCATTCTGTGACTTCACACACCTCCATTCTGTGACTTCACACAGCTCCATTCTGTGACTTCACACACCTCCATTCTCCGACTTCACACACCTCCATTCTATGACTTCACACATCCATTTTGACTTCACACAACTCCAATATATAACTTCAAACACCTCAATTCTGTGACTTCACACACCTCCATTCTATGAATTCATACCCGTCCATTCTGTGACTTCACACACCTCCATTCCTTGACTTCACACACCTCCATTCTGTGACTTCACCCACCTCCATTCTGTGACTTCCCACACCTCCATTCTCCGACTTCAAACCCCTCCAATTTGACTTCATATACCTCCATTCTATGACTTCACACACCTCCATTCTGTGACTTCACAAACCTCCATTCTATGATTTCACACACCTGCAATCTATGACTTCACACACCTACATTTTATGACGTCACACACCTCCATTTTGACTTCACACACCTCCATTATGTGACTCCACACACCTCCCTTCTGTGAATTCACACACCTCCATTCTATGACTTCACACACCTTCATTGTATGACTTCACACACCTCCATTCTATGACTTCACACACTTCCATTCTATGATTTCACATACCTCCATGCTATGACTTCACACACCTCCATTCTGTGACTTCACACACCTCCATTCTATGACTTCACACACCTCACTTCTGTGACTTCACAAAACTTCATTCTATGATTTCACACACCTCCATTCTATGACTTCACACACCTCCATTTTAGGACATCACACACCTCCATTTTGACTTCACACAACTCCATTCTGTGACTTCATACACCTCCATACTATGAATTCACACACTTCCATTGTGACGTCACACACCTCTATTCTATGAGTTCACACACCTCCATTCTATGACTTCCCACACCTCCATTCTGACTTCACACACCTCTATTCTATGAATTCACAGACCTCGAATCTGTAACTTCACTCACCTCCACTCTATGACTTCACAGTCCTCCATTCTATGACTTCCCACACCTCCTTTCTATGACTTCACCCACCTCTATTCTATGATTTCACACCTCCATTCTGACTTTACACCCCTCCATTCTGTGACTTCACACACCTCCATTATATGATATCACACACCTCCATTCTATGACTTCACACACCTCCATTCTATGACTTCACACACTTCCATTGTGACGTCACACACCACCATTCTATGAGTTCACACACCACCATTCTGACTTCACACACCTCCATTCTATGACTTCACACACCTCCATTCTGACTTCACACACCTCTATTCTATGACTTCACACACCTCCATTCTGATATCACACACCTCCATTCTATGACTTCACAGACCTCGAATCTGTGACTTCACTCGCCTGCATTCTATGACTTTACATTCCTCCATTCTATGACATCCCCCACCTCTTTCTTTGACTTCAAACACCTTCATTTTTACTTCAGAAACATCTATTCTATGACATCACACACCTCCATTCTATGACTTCACAAACCTCCATTCTGTGACTTCACACATCTCCATTCTGAGTTCACACAACTCCATTCGGTGACTTCACACACCTCCATTCTATGACTTCACACACCTCCATTCTATGACTTCACACACTTCCATTCTATGACTTCACACACCGCCATTCCGTGATTTCACACACCTGCATTGTGAGTTCACACACCTCCATTCTATGACCTCACACACCTCCATTCTGCGATTTCACACACATCCATTCTGAGATGTCACACCTCCATTCTATGAATTCACACACCTCCATTCTATGACTTCACACACTTCCATTCTATGATTTCACATACCTTCATACGATGACTTCACACACCTCCATTCTGTGACTTCACACACCTCCATTCTGAGTTCACACACCGCCATTCTGTGACTTCACAAACCTCTATTCTATGACTTCACACACCTACATTCTATGACTTCTCACACCTCCATTTTAGGACGTCACACACCTCCATTTTGACTTCACACACTTCCATTCTGTGACTTCACACACCTCCATTCTATGACTTCACACACTTCCATTGGGATGTCACACACCTGCATTCTATGAGTTCCCACACCTACATTCTATGACTTCACACACCTTCATTCGACTTCACACACCTCCATTCTATGACTTCACAGACCTCGAATCTGTGACTTCACTCACCTCCAATCTATGACTTCACACTCCTCCATTCTATGACTTCCCACACCTCCTTTCTATGACTTCAAATCTCCATTCTGACTTCACACACCTCCATTATGTGACTTCACACACCTCCATTATATGACGTCACACAACTCCGTTCTATGACTTCACACACCTCCATTCTATGACTTCACACACCTCCATTCTGTGACTTCACACACCTACATCCTATGACTTCACACACCTTCATTCTTACTTCACAAACATATATTCTATGACTTCACACACCTCCATTCTATGACTTCACACACCTCCATTCTTTGACTTCACACACCTCCATTCTGTGACTTCACACACCTCCATTCTGTGACTTCACACAGCTCCATTCTGTGACTTCACACACCTCCATTCTCCGACTTCACACACCTCCATTCTATGACTTCACACATCCATTTTGACTTCACACAACTCCAATATATAACTTCAAACACCTCAATTCTGTGACTTCACACACCTCCATTCTATGAATTCATACCCGTCCATTCTGTGACTTCACACACCTCCATTCCTTGACTTCACACACCTCCATTCTGTGACTTCACCCACCTCCATTCTGTGACTTCCCACACCTCCATTCTCCGACTTCACACCCCTCCAATTTGACTGCATATACCTCCATTCTATGACTTCACACACCTCCATTCTGTGACTTCACAAACCTCCATTCTATGATTTCACACACCTCCAATCTATGACTTCACACACCTACATTTTATGACGTCACACACCTCCATTTTGACTTCACACACCTCCATTATGTGACTCCACACACCTCCCTTCTGTGAATTCACACACCTCCATTCTATGACTTCACACACCTCCATTCTGTGACTTCACACACCTCCATTCTATGACTTCACACACTTCCATTCTATGATTTCACATACCTCCATGCTATGACTTCACACACCTCCATTCTGTGACTTCACACACCTCCATTCTATGACTTCACACACCTCACTTCTGTGACTTCACAAACCTTCATTCTATGATTTCACACACCTCCATTCTATGACTTCATACACCTCCATACTATGAATTCACACACTTCCATTGTGACGTCACACACCTCTATTCTATGAGTTCACACACCTCCATTCTATGACTTCACACACCTCCATTCTGACTTCACACACCTCTATTCTATGACTTCACAGACCTCGAATCTGTAACTTCACTCACCTCCACTCTGTGACTTCACAGTCCTCCATTCTATGACTTCCCACACCTCCTTTCTATGACTTCACCCACCTCTATTCTATGACTTCACACCTCCATTCTGACTTCACACACCTCCATTCTGTGACTTCACACACCTCCATTATATGATATCACACACCTCCATTCTATGACTTCACACACCTCCATTCTATGACTTCACACACTTCCATTGTGACGTCACACACCACCATTCTATGAGTTCACACACCACCATTCTGACTTCACACACCTCCATTCTATGACTTCACACACCTCCATTCTGACTTCACACACCTCTATTCTATGACTTCGCACACCTCCATTCTGATATCACACACCTCCATTCTATGACTTCACAGACCTCGAATCTGTGACTTCACTCGCCTGCATTCTATGACTTTAAATTCCTCCATTCTATGACATCCCCCACCTTTTTCTATGACTTCAAACACCTTCATTTTTACTTCAGAAACATCTATTCTATGACTTCACACACCTCCATTCTATGACTTCACAAACCTCCATTCTGTGACTTCACACAACTCCATTCGGTGACTTCACACATCTCCATTCTGACTTCACACACCTCCATTCTATGACTTCACACACTTCCATTCTATGACTTCACACACCTCTATTCTGTGACTTCACAAACCTCTATTCTGAGTTTACACACCTCCATTCTGTGACTTCACACCTCCATTCTGTGACTTCACACATCTCCATTGTGTGACTTCACACACTTGCATTCTATGACTTCATAAACCTCCCTTTTATAATTTCACACACCTCCATTCTGTGACTTCACACACCTCCATTCTATGACCTCACACACCCTCATTCTATGATTTCACACACCTCCATTCTATGATTTCACACATCCATTTTGACTTCACACACCTCTAATATATGACTTCAAACACCTCAATTCTGTGACTTCACACACCTCCATTCTATGACTTCGTACCGTCCATTCTGTGACTTCAAACACCTCCATTCTATGACTTCACACACCTCCATTCTATGACTTCACACACCTCCATTTTATAACTTCACACACCTCCATTCTATGACTTCACACACCTCCATTCTGAGTTTACACACCTCCATTCTATGACTTCCCACACCTCCATTCTTTGACGTCACACCTTTATTCTATGACTTCATACAACTTCATTCTTACTTTACAAACATCCATTCTATAACTTCACACACCTCCATTCTATGACTTCAAACAGCTCCATTCTGTGACTTCACACACCTCCATTCTATGACTTCACACACCTCCATTCGGTGACTTCACACACCTCCATTGTATGACTTCACACACTTCCATTGTGACGTCACTCACCTCCATTCTATGAGTTCACACACCTCCGTTCTTACTTCAAACACCTATATTCTATGACTTCACACACCTCCATTCTGTATACACACAGCTCCATTCTGTGACTTCACAAAACTCCATTCTATGATTTCACACACCTCCATACTATGACTTCACAGAACTCCATCTATGACTTCACAGACCTCGAATCTGTGACTTCACTCACCTGCACTCTATGACTTCACACTCCTAATTCTATGACTTTCCACAACTCCTTTCTATGACTTCACACAACCCCATTCTATGACTTCACAAACCTCCATTCTGTGACTTCACACACCTCCATTCTGAGTTCACACAACTCCATTCGGTGACTTCACACACCTCCATTCGGAATTCACACACCTCCATTCTATGACTTCACACACTTCAATTCTTTGACTTCACACACCTCCATTCTGTGACTTCACACAACTCCATTCTGCGTTCACACACCTCCATTCTGTGACTTCACAAACCTCTATTCTATGATTTCACACACCTCCATTCTATGACTTCTCACACCTCCATTTTACGACGTCTCACACCTCCATTTTGACTTCACACAACTCCATCTATGACTTCACATACCTGCATTCTGACATCACACACCTACATTCTATGACTTCACAGACCTCGAATCTGTGAATTCACACACCTCCATTCTGTGACTTCACACACCTTCATTCTATGACTTCACACACCTCTATTCTATGACTTCACACATCCATTTTGACTTCACACACATAAAATATATGACTTCAAACACCTCAATTCTGTGACTTCACACACCTCCATTCTATGACTTCATACCCGTCCATTCTGTGACTTCACACATCTCCATTCTATGATTTCACACACCTCCATTCTGTGACTTCACCCACCTCCATTCTGTGACTTCACACACCTCTATTCTCCGACTTCACACCCCTCCAATTTGACTTCACATACCTCCATTCTATGGCTTCACAAACCTCCATTCTGTGACGTCACACAATTCCATTCTGTGACTTCACAAACCTCCATTCTATAATTTCACACACCTCCATTCTATGACTTCACACACCTCCAGTTTATGACGTCACACACCTCAATTTTGACTTCACACACCTCCATTATGTGACTTCACACACCTCCCTTCTGTGTCTTCACACACCTCCATTCTATGACTTCACACACCTTCATTCTGTGACTTCACACATCTCCATTCTATGACTTCACACACTTCCATTCTATGATTTCACATACCTCCATGCTGTAACTTCTCACACCTCCATTCTGTGACTTCACACACCTCCATTCTGAGTTCACACACCTCCATTCTGTGACTTCACAAACCTCCATTCTATGATTTCACACAGATCCATTCTATGAGTTCACACAGCTCCATTTTATGACGTCACACACCTCCATTTTGACTTCTCACACCTACATTCCGTGACTTCACACACCTCCATTCTATGACTTCACACACTTCCTTTGTGACGTCACACACCTCCATTCTATGAGTTTACACACCTCCATTCTATGACTTCACACACCTCCATTCTGACTTCACACACCTCCATTCTATGACTTCACAGACCTCGAATATGTGACTTCACTCACCTCCACTCTAGGACTTCACACTCCTCCATTCTATGACTTCCCACATCTCTTTCTATGATTTCACCCACCTCCAATATATGACTTCAAACACCTCAATTCTGTGACTTCACACACCTCCATTCTATGACTTCACACACTTCAATTCTATGATTTCACACACCTCCATTCTGTGACTTTACACACCTCCATTCTGACTTCACACACCTCCATTCTGTGACGTCACACACCTCCATACTGTGACTTCCCATACCTCCATTCTATGTCTTCACACACCTCCATTCTATTTCTTCACACACCTCCATTCTGTGACTTCACATACCTCCATTCTGTGAATTTACACATCCATTTTGACTTCACACACCTCCAATATATGACTTCAAACACCTCAATTCTGTGACTTCACACACCTCCATTCTATGAGTTCAGACCATCCATTCTTTGACTTCTCACACCTCCATTCTATGACTTCACACACTTCCATTCTATGACTTCATACACCTCCATTCTGTGACTTTACATACCTCCATTCTGAGTTCACACACCTCCATTCTGTGACTTCACACACCTCCATTCTGTGACTTCCCACACCTCCATTCTGTTACTTCACACACCTCCATTCTATGACTTCACACACCTCTATTCTGACATCACACACCTACATTCTGTGACTTCACACACCTCCATTTGTGACTTCACACACCACCATTTTGATTTCCCACACCACCATTCTGTGACTTCACACACCTCCATTCTTTGACTTCACACACCTCCGTTTTGACTTCACACACTTCCATTCTGTGACTTCACACACCTCCATTCTGAGTTCACACACCTCCATTTTGTAACTTCACAAACCTCTATTCTATGATTTCACACACCTCCATTTTAGGACGTCACACACCTCCATTTTGACTTCACACACTTTCATTCTGTGACTTCACACTCCTCCATTCTATGATTTCACATACCTTCATGCGATGACTTCACACACCTCCATTCTGTGACTTCACACACCTCCATTCTGAGTTCACACACCTCCATTCTGTGACTTCCCAAACCTCTATTCTATGATTTCACACACCTCCATTCTATGACTTCACACACCTCCATTTTAGGACGTCACACACCTCCATTTTGACTTCACACACTTCCATTTTGTGACTTCACACACCTCCATTCTATGATTTCACACACTTCCATAGTGACGTCACACACTTCCATTCTATTAGTTCACACACCTACATTCTATGACTTCACACACCTTCATTCGACTTCACACACCTCCATTCTGATTTCACACACCTCCATTATGTGACTTCACACACCTCCATTATATGACGTCACACAACTCCGTTCTATGACTTCACACACCTCCATTCTATGACTTCACACATCTCCATTCTTTGACTTCACACACCTCCATTCTATGACTTCACACACCTTAATTCTTACTTCACAAACATACATTCTCTGACTTCACACACCTCCATTCTATGACTTCACACACCTCCATTCTTTGACTTCACACACCTCCATTCTGTGACTTCACACACCTCCATTCTGTGACTTCACACATCTCCATTCTGTGACTTCACACACCTCCATTCTCCGACTTCACACACCTCCATTCTATGACTTCACACATCCATTTTGACTTCACACATCTCCAATATATAACTTCAAACACCTGAATTCTGTGCCTTCACACACCTCCATTCTATGAAATCATACCCGTCCATTCTGTGACTTCACACACCTCCATTCTTTGACTTCACATACCTCCATTCTGTGACTTCACCCACCTCCTTTCTGTGACTTCCCACACCTCCATTCTCCGACTTCACACCCCTCCAATTTGACTACACATACCTCCATTCTATGACTTCACACACCTCCATTCAGTGACTTCACACACCTCCATTCTGTGTCTTCACAAACCTCCATTCTATGATTTCACACACCTCCAAACTATGACTTCACACACCTACATTTTATGACGTCACACACCTCCATTTTGACTTCACACACCTCCATTATGTGACTCCACATACCTCGCTTCTGTGACTTCACACACCTCCATTCTATGACTTCACACACTTCCATTCTATGACTGCACACACCGCCATTCCGTGACTTCACACACCTGCATTGTGAGTTCACACACCTCCATTCTGTGACCTCACACACCTCCATTCTACGATTTCACACACCTCCATTCTGAGATGTCACACCTCCATTCTATGAATTCACACAACTCCATTCTGTGATTTCACACACCTCAATTCTATGACTTCACACATCTCTTTCTATGACTTCACCCACCTCCAATATATGACTTCAAACACCTCAATTCTGTGACTTCACACACCTCCATTCTATGACTTCGCACACTTCAATTCTATGACTTCACACACCTCCATTCTGTGACTTTACACCCCTCCATTCTGACTTCACACACCTCCATTCTGTGACGTCACACACCTCCATACTGTGACTTCCCACACCTCCATTCTGTGATTTCACACACCTCCATTCTGACTTCACACACATCCATTCTGTGACTTCACACACCTCCATTATATGACTTCACACACCTCCATTCTATGTCTTCACACACCTCCATTCTATTTCTTCACACACCTTCATTCTGTAACTTCACACACCTCCATTCTATGAATTTACACATCCATTTTGACTTCACACACCTCCAGTATATGACTTCAAACACCTCAATTCTGTGACTTCACACACATCCATTCTATGAGTTCAGACCATCCATTCTTTGACTTCACACACCTCCATTCTATGACTTCACATACTTCCATTCTATGACTTCATTCACCTCCATTCTGTGACTTTACATACCTCCATTCTGAGTTCACACACCTCCATTCTGTGATTTCACACAGCTCCATTCTATGACTTCATACATCCATTTTGACTTCACACATCTCCAATATATAACTTCAAAAACCTCAATACTGTGCCTTCACACACCTCCATTCTATGAAATCATACCCGTCCATTCTGTGACTTCACACACCTCCATTCTTTGACTTCACATACCTCCATTCTGTGACTTCACCCACCTCCTTTCTGTGACTTCCCACACCTACATTCTCCGACTTCACACCCCTCCAATTTGACTATACATACCTCCATTCTATGACTTCACACACCTCCATTCAGTGACTTCACACACCTCCATTCTGTGACTTCACAAACCTCCATTCTATGATTTCACACACCTCCAAACTATGACTTCACACACCTACATTTTATGACGTCACACACCTCAATTTTGACTTCACACACCTCCATTATGTGACTCCACACACCTCGCTTCTGTGACTTCACACACCTCCATTCTATGACTTCACACACTTCCATTCTATGACTTCACACACCGCCATTCCGTGACTTCACACACCTGCATTGTGAGTTCACACACCTCCATTCTGTGACCACACACACCTCCATTCTGCGATTTCACACACCTCCATTCTGAGATGTCACACCTCCATTCTATGAATTCACACACCTCCATTCTGTGATTTCACACACCTCAATTCTATGACTTCACACATCTCTTTCCATGACTTCACCCACCTCCAATATATGACTTCAAACACCTCAAATCTGTGACTTCACACACCTCCATTCTTTGACTTCACACACTTCAATTCTATGACTTCACACACCTCCATTCTGTGACTTTACACCCCTCCATTCTGACTTCACACACTTCAATTCTATGACTTCACACACCTCCATTCTGTGACTTTGCACCCCTCCATTCTGACTTCACACACCTCCATTCTGTGACGTCACACACCTCCATACTGTGACTTCCCACACCTCCATTCTGTGACTTCACACACCTCCATTCTGACTTCACACACATCCATTCTGTGACTTCACACACCTCCATTATATGACTTCACACACCTCCATTCTATGTCTTCACACACCTCCATTCTATTTCTTCACACACCTCCATTCTGTGACTTCACACACCTCCATTCTATGAATTTACACATCCATTTTGACTTCACACACCTCCAATATATGACTTCAAACACCTCAATTCTGTGACTTCACACACCTCCATTCTATGAGTTCAGACCATCCATTCTTTGACTTCACACACCTCCATTCTATGACTTCACATACTTCCATTCTATGACTTCATACACCTCCATTCTGTGACTTTACATACCTCCATTCTGAGTTCACACACCTCCATTCTGTGTCTTCACACACCTCCATTCTGGGACTTCCCACACCTCCATTCTGTTACTTCACACACCTCCATTCTATGACTTCACACACCTCTATTCTGACATCACACACCTCCATTCTTTGACTTCACACACCTCCATTTTGACTTCACACACCTACATTCTGTGACTTCAAACACCTCCATTTGTGACTTCACACACCACCATTTTGACTTCACACACTTCCATTCTGTTACTTCACACACCTCCATTCTGAGTTCACACACCTCCATTTTGTAACTTCACAAACCTCTATTCTATGATTTCACACCTCCATTTTAGGACGTCACACACCTCCATTTTGACTTCACACACTTCCATTTTGTGACTTCACACACCTCCATTCTATGACTTCACACACTTCCATTGTGACGTCACACACCTCCATTCTATGAGTTCACACACCTACATTCTATGACTTCACACACCTTCATTCGACTTCACACACCTCCATTCTGACTTCACACTCCTCAATTCTATGATTTCACATACCTTCATGCGATGACTTCACACACCTCCATTCTGTGACTTCACACACCTCCATTCTGAGTTCACACACCTCCATTCTGTGACTTCCCAAACTTCTATTCTATGTTTTCACACAACTCCGTTCTATGACTTCACACACCTCCATTCTATGACTTCACACACCTCCATTCTGTGACTTCACACACCTCCATTCTATGACTTCACACACCTTAATTCTTACTTCACAATCATACATTCTATGACTTCACACACCTCCATTCTATGACTTCACACACCTCCATTCTTTGACTTCACACACCTCCATTCTGTGACTTCACACACCTCCATTCTCCGACTTCACACACCTCCATTCTGTGACTTCACACACCTTCATTCTATGACTTCACACACCTCCATTCTATGACTTCACACACCTCTATTCTATGATTTCACACATCCATTTTGACTTCACACACATAAAATATATGACTTCAAACACCTCAATTCTGTGACTTCACACACCTCCATTCTATGACTTCATACCCGTCCATTCTGTGACTTCACACACCTCCATTCTATGACTTCACACACCTCCATTCTGTGACTTCACCCACCTCCATTCTGTGACTTCACACACCTCTATTCTGCGACTTCACATCCCTCCAATTTGACTTCACATACCTCCATTCTATGACTTCACAAACCTCCATTCTGTGACGTCACACAACTCCATTCTGTGACTTCACAAACCTCCATTCTATAATTTCACACACCTCCATTCTATGACTTCACACACCTCCAGTTTATGACGTCACACACCTCCATTTTGACTTCACAACCTCCATTATGTGACTTCACACTCCTCCCTTCTGTGTCTTCACACACCTCCATTCTGTGACCACACACACCTCCATTCTGCGATTTCACACACCTCCATTCTGAGATGTCACACCTCCATTCTATGAATTCACACACCTCCATTCTGTGATTTCACACACCTCAATTCTATGACTTCACACATCTCTTTCCATGACTTCACCCACCTCCAATATATGACTTCAAACACCTCAAATCTGTGACTTCACACACCTCCATTCTTTGACTTCACACACTTCAATTCTATGACTTCACACACCTCCATTCTGTGACTTTACACCCCTCCATTCTGACTTCACACACTTCAATTCTATGACTTCACACACCTCCATTCTGTGACTTCACACACCTCCATTCTATGACCTCACACACCCTCATTCTATGATTTCACACACCTCCATTCTATGATTTCACACATCCATTTTGACTTCACACACCTCTAATATATGACTTCAAACACCTCAATTCTGTGACTTCACACACCTCCATTCTATGACTTCGTACCGTCCATTCTGTGACTTCAAACACCTCCATTCTATGACTTCACACACCTCCATTCTATGACTTCACACACCTCCATTTTATAACTTCACACACCTCCATTCTATGACTTCACACACCTCCATTCTGAGTTTACACACCTCCATTCTATGACTTCCCACACCTCCATTCTTTGACGTCACACCTTTATTCTATGACTTCATACAACTTCATTCTTACTTTACAAACATCCATTCTATAACTTCACACACCTCCATTCTATGACTTCAAACAGCTCCATTCTGTGACTTCACACACCTCCATTCTATGACTTCACACACCTCCATTCGGTGACTTCACACACCTCCATTGTATGACTTCACACACTTCCATTGTGACGTCACTCACCTCCATTCTATGACTTCACACACCTTCATTCTGTGACTTCACACATCTCCATTCTATGACTTCACACACTTCCATTCTATGATTTCACATACCTCCATGCTGTAACTTCTCACACCTCCATTCTGTGACTTCACACACCTCCATTCTGAGTTCACACACTTCCATTCTGTGACTTCACAAACCTCCATTCTATGATTTCACACAGATCCATTCTATGAGTTCACACAGCTCCATTTTATGACGTCACACACCTCCATTTTGACTTCTCACACCTACATTCCGTGACTTCACACACCTCCATTCTATGACTTCACACACTTCCTTTGTGACGTCACACACCTCCATTCTATGAGTTTACACACCTCCATTCTATGACTTCACACACCTCCATTCTGACTTCACACACCTCCATTCTATGACTTCACAGACCTCGAATATGTGACTTCACTCACCTCCACTCTAGGACTTCACACTCCTCCATTCTATGACTTCCCACATCTCTTTCTATGACTTCACCCACCTCCAATATATGACTTCAAACACCTCAATTCTGTAACTTCACACACCTCCATTCTATGACTTCACACACTTCAATTCTATGATTTCACACACCTCCATTCTGTGACTTTACACACCTCCATTCTGACTTCACACACCTCCATTCTGTGACGTCACACACCTCCATACTGTGACTTCCCACACCTCCATTCTGTGACTTCACACGCCTCCATTCTGACTTCACACACATCCATTCTCTGACTTCACACACCTCCATTATATGACTTCACACACCTCCATTCTATGTCTTCACACACCTCCATTCTATTTCTTCACACACCTCCATTCTGTGACTTCACACACCTCCATTCTATGAATTTACACATCCATTTTGACTTCACACACCTCCAATATATGACTTCAAACACCTCAATTCTGTGTCTTCACACACCTCCATTCTATGAGTTCAGACCATCCATTCTTTTACTTCACACACCTCCATTCTATGACTTCACACACTTCCATTCTATGACTTCATACACCTCCATTCTGTGACTTTACATACCTCCATTCTGAGTTCACACACCTCCATTCTGTGACTTCACACACCTCCATTCTGTGACTTCCCACACCTCCATTCTGTTACTTCACACACCTCCATTCTATGACTTCACACACCTCTATTCTGACATCACACACCTCCATTCTTTGACTTCACACACCTCCATTTTGACTTCACACACCTACATTCTGTGACTTCACACACCTCCATTTGTGACTTCACACACCACCATTTTGATTTCCCACACCACCATTCTGTGACTTCACACACCTCCATTCTTTGACTTCACACACCTCCGTTTTGACTTCACACACTTCCATTCTGTGATTTCACACACCTCCATTCTGAGTTCACACACCTCCATTTTGTAACTTCACAAACCTCTATTCTATGATTTCACACACCTCCATTTTAGGACGTCACACACCTCCATTTTGACTTCACACACTTTCATTCTGTGACTTCACACACCTCCATTCTATGATTTCACATACCTTCATGCGATAACTTCACACACCTCCATTCTGTGACTTCACACACCTCCATTATGAGTTCACACACCTCCATTCTGTGACTTCCCAAACCTCTATTCTATGATTTCACACACCTCCATTCTATGACTTCACACACCTCCATTTTAGGACGTCACACAGCTCCATTTTGACTTCACACACTTCCATTTTGTGACTTCACACACCTCCATTCTATGACTTCACACACTTCCATTGTGACGTCACACACCTCCATTCTATTAGTTCACACACCTACATTCTATGACTTCACACACCTTCCTTCGACTTCACACACCTTCATTCTTACTTCACAAACATACATTCTATGACTTCACACACCTCCATTCTATGACTTCACACACCTCCATTCTTTGACTTCACACACCTCCATTCTGTGACTTCACACACCTCCATTCTGTGACTTCACACAGCTCCATTCTGTGACTTCACACACCTCCATTCTCCGACTTCACACAACTCCATTCTATGACTTCACACATCCATTTTGACTTCACACATCTCCAATATATAACTTCAAACACCTCAATTCTGTGCCTTCACACACCTCCATTCTATGAAATTATACCCGTCCATTCTGTGACTTCACACACCTCCATTCTTTGACTTCACACACCTCCATTCTGTGACTTCAACCACCTCCTTTCTGTGACTTCCCACACCTCCATTCTCCGACTTCACACCCCTCCAATTTGACTACACCTACCTCCATTCTATGACTTCACACACCTCCATTCTGTGACTTCACACACCTCCATTCTGTGACTTCACAAACCTCCATTCTATGATTTCACACACCTCCAAACTATGACTTCACACACCTACATTTTATGACGTCACACACCTCCATTTTGACTTCACACACCTCCATTATGTGACTCCACACACCTCGCTTCTGTGACTTCACACACCTCCATTCTATGACTTCACACACCGCCATTCTGTGACTTCACACACCTGCATTGTGAGTTCACACACCTCCATTCCGTGACCTCACACACCTCCATTCTACGATTTCACACACCTCCATTCTGAGATATCACACCTCCATTCTATGAATTCACACAACTCCATTCTGTGATTTCACACACCTCAATTCTATGACTTCACACAACTCCATTCTGTGACTTCACACATCTCCATTCTGAGTTCACACACCTCCATTCTGTGACTTCACCCACCTCCATTATGTGACTTCACACACCTCCATTCTATGACGTCACACACCTCCATTCTGTGACTTCAGCTACCTCCATTCTATGACTTCACAATCCTCCATTCTGTGACTTCACACACCTCCACTCTGTGACTTCACAAACCTCCATTCTATGATTTCACAGACCTCCATCTATGACTTCACACACCTCCATTTTATGACGTCACACACCTGTATTTTGACTTCTCACACCTCCATTATGTGACTTCACACACCTCTCTTCTGTGACTTCACACACCTCCATTCTATGACTTCACACACCTTCATTGTATGACTTTGCACACCTCCATTCTATGACGTCACACAATTCCATACTATGATTTCACATACCTTCATACGATGACTTCACACACCTCCATTCTGTGCCTTCACCCACCTCCATTCTGAGTTCACACACCTCCATTCTGTGACTTCACAAACCTCTATTCTATGATTTCACACACCTCCATTCTATGACTTCTCACACCTCCATTTTACGACGTCACACACATCCATTTTGAGTTCACACAACTCCATCTATGACTTCACATACCTGCATTCTGACATCACACACCTACATTCTATGACTTCACAGACCTCGAATCTGTGACTTAACTCACCTGCAGTCTATGACTTCACACTCCTCCATTCTATGACTTCACAGACCTCCTTTCTATGACTTCACACACCTCCATTCTTTGACTTCACACACCTCCATTCCATGACTTCACACACATCCATTCTATGACTTCACAAACCTCCATTCTATGAGTTCACACACGTCAATTCTTTGACTTCACACACCTCCAGTTTGACTTGACACACCTACATTCTGTGACTTCACACACCTCCATTTGTGACTTCACACACCACCATTTTGATTTCACACACCTCCATTCTGTGACTTCACACACCTCCATTCTTTGACTTCACACACCTCCGTTTTGACTTCACACACTTCCATTCTGGGACTTCACACACCTCCATTCTGTGACATCACACACCATCATTGTTTGACTTCACACACCTCCATTCTCTGACTTCACACACCTTCATTTTTAATTCAGAAACATCCATTCTTTGACTTCATACACCTCCATTCTATGACTTCAAAAACCTCTATTCTGTGACTTCACACACCTCCATTTTGAGTTCACACACCTCCATTCATTGACTTCAAACACCTCCATTCTGACTTCACGCACCTCCATTCAATGACTTTACACACATCCATTCTATGACTTCACACACCTCCATTCTGTGACTTCACACACCTCCATTCTGTGACTTCACACACCTTCATTCTATGACTTCACACACCTCCATTCTATGACTTCACACACCTCTATTCTATGATTTCACACATCCATTTTGACTTCACACACATAAAATATATGACTTCAAACACCTCAATTCTGTGACTTCACACACCTCCATTCTATGACTTCATACCCGTCCATTCTGTGACTTCACACACCTCCATTCTATGACTTCACACACCTCCATTCTGTGACTTCACCCACCTCCATTCTGTGACTTCACACACCTCTATTCTCCGACTTCACACCCCTCCAATTTGACTTCACATACCTCCATTCTATGACTTCACAAACCTCCATTCTGTGACGTCACACAACTCCATTCTGTCACTTCACAAACCTCCATTCTATAATTTCACACACCTCCATTCTATGACTTCACACACCTCCAATTTATGACGTCACACACCTCCATTTTGACTTCACAACCTCCATTATGTGACTTCACACACCTCCCTTCTGTTTCTTCACACACCTCAATTTTATGACTTCACACACCTTCATTCTGTGACTTCACACATCTCCATTCTATGACTTCACACACTTCCATTCTATGATTTCACATACCTCCATGCTGTAACTTCTCACACCCCCATTCTGTGACTTCACACACCTCCATTCTGAGTTCACACACCTCCATTCTGTGACTTCACAAACCTCCATTCTATGATTTCACACAGATCCATTCTATGAGTTCACACAGCTCCATTTTATGACGTCACACACCTCCATTTTGACTTCTCACACCTACATTCCGTGACTTCACACACCTCCATTCTATGACTTCACACACTTCCTTTGTGACGTCACACACCTCCATTCTATGAGTTTACACACCTCCATTCTATGACTTCACACACCTCCATTCTGACTTCACACACCTCCATTCTATGACTTCACAGACCTCGAATATGTGACTTCACTCACCTCCACTCTAGGACTTCACACTCCTCCATTCTATGACTTCCCACATCTCTTACTATGACTTCACCCACCTCCAATATATGACTTCAAACACCTCAATTCTGTGACTTCACACACCACCATTGTTTGACTTCACACACCTCCATTCTTTGACTTCACACACCTCCATTCTGTCACTTCACACACCTCCATTATATGACTTCACACACCTCCATTCTGACTTCACACACCTCCATTCTATGACTTCACACACTTCCATTCTATGACTTCACACACCTCAATTCTGTGACTTCACACACCTCCATTCTGTGACTTCACACACCTCCATTCTAAGACTTCACACACCAACATTCTATGATTTAACACACCTCCATTCTATGATTTCACACATCCATTTTGACTTCACACACCTAAAATATATGACTTCATACCCGTCCATTCTGTGACTTCACACACCTCCATTCTATGACTTCACACACCTCCATTCTATGGCTTCACACACCTCCATTCTATTTCTTCACACACCTCCATTCTGTGACTTCACACACCTCCATTCTATGAATTTACACATCCATTTTGACTTCACACACCTCCATTCTGTCACTTCACACACCTCCATTATATGACTTCACACACCTCCATTCTTACTTCACACACCTCCATTCTATGACTTCACACACTTCCATTCTATGACTTCACACACCTCCATTCTGTGACTTCACACACCTCCATTCTGTCACTTCACACACCTCCATTCTAAGACTTCACACACCAACATTCTATGATTTAACACACCTCCATTCTATGATTTCACACATCCATTTTGACTTCACACACCTAAAATATATGACTTCATACCCGTCCATTCTGTGACTTCACACACCTCCATTCTATGACTTCACACACCTCCTTTCTGTGACTTCACCCACCTCCATTCTGTGACTTCACATACCTCCATTCTATGACTTCTCAAACCTCCATTCTGTGACTTCACACACCACCATTCTGTGACTTCACAAACCTCCATTCTATGATTTCTCAGACCTGAATTCTATGACTTCACACACCTCCAGATTATGACGTTATACACCTCTATTTTGACTTCACACACCTCGATTATGTGACTTCACACACCTCCCTTCCGTGACTTCACCCACCTCCATTCTATGACATCAACACCTCCATTCTATGACTTCACACACTTCCACTCTATGACTTCACACACCACCATTCTATGACTTCACACACCTCCATTCTATGACTTCCTACACATGCATTCTGACTTCACACACCTCCATTGTATGTCTTCACACATCTTCGTTCTGTAACTTCCCACACTTCCAATGTTTGACTTCACAAACCACCATTCCATGACTTCACACACCTCCATTCTATGAGTTCACACACGTCCATTCTTTGACTTCACACACCTCCATTTGTGACTTCACACACCACCATTTTGATTTCACACACCACCATTCTGTGACTTCACACACCTCCATTCTGTGACTTCACACACCACAATTGTTGACTTCACACACCTCCATTCTTTGACTTCACACACCTCCATTCTGTCACTTCACACACCTCCATTATATGACTTCACACACCTCCATTCTGACTTCACACACCTCCATTCTATGACTTCACACACTTCCATTCTATGACTTCACACACCTCCATTCTGTGACTTCACACACTTCCATTCTGTGACTTCACACACCTCCATTCTGTGACTTCACACACCTCCATTCTAAGACTTCACACACCAACATTCTATGATTTAACACACCTCCATTCTATGATTTCACACATCCATTTTGACTTCACACACCTAAAATATATGACTTCATACCCATCCATTCTGTGACTTCACACACCTCCATTCTATGACTTCACACACCTCCTTTGTGTGACTTCAACCACCTCCATTCTGTGACTTCACATACCTCCATTCTATGACTTCTCAAACCTCCATTCTGTGACTTCACACACCACCATTCTGTGACTTCACAAACCTCCATTCTATGATTTCTCAGACCTGAATTCTATGACTTCACACACCTCCAGATTATGACGTCATACACCTCTATTTTGACTTCACACACCTCGATTATGTGACTTCACACACATCCCTTCTGTGACTTCACACACCTCCATTCTATGACTTCACACACCTTCATTCTGTGACTTCACACACCTCCATTCTATGACTTCACACACCTCCATTCTGAGTTCCCACACCTCCATTCTGAGTTCACACACCTCCACTCTGTGACTTCACAAACCTCCATTCTATGATTTCACACACCTCCATTCTATGACTTCACACACCTCCATTTTATGACGTCACACACCTCCATTTCGGCTTCTCACACCTCCATTCTGTGACTTCACACACCTCCATTCTATGACTTCACACACTTCCTTTGTGACGTCAAACACTTCCATTCTATGAGTTCACACACCTCCATTCTATGACTTCACACACCGCTATTCTGACGTCACACACCTCCATTCTATGTCTTCACACACCTCCATTATGACTTAACACACCTCCATTCTATGACTTCGCACACCTCTATTCTGACTTCACACACCTCCATTCTGTGACTTCACACACCTCCATTCGATGACTTCACACACCTACATTCTTTGACTTCACACACAACCATTTTGACTTCACACCTCCATTCTGTGACTTCACACACTTACATTTGTGACTTCTCCCACCACCTTTTTGACTTCACACATCTCCATTCTGTGACTTCACACACCTCCATTCTGTGACTTCACACATCTCCATTCTGTGACTTCACACTCCTACATTCTGTGATTTCACACACCTCCCTTCTGTGACTTCACCCACCTCCATTCTATGACATCACACACCTCCATTCTATGACTTCACACACTTCCACTCTATGACTTCACACACCACCATTCTATGACTTCACACACCTCCATTCTATGACTTCCTACACATGCATTCTGACTTCACACACCTCCATTGTATGTCTTCACACATCTTCGTTCTGTAACTTCCCACACTTCCAATGTTTGACTTCACAAACCACCATTCCATGACTTCACACACCTCCATTCTATGAGTTCACACACGTCCATTCTTTGACTTCACACACCTCCATTTTGACTTCACACACCTACATTCTGTGACTTCACACACCTCCATTTGTGACTTCACACACCACCATTTTGATTTCACACACCACCATTCTGTGACTTCACACACCTCCATTCTTTGACTTCACACACCTCCGTTTTGACTTCACACACTTCCATTCTGTGACTTCACACACCTCCATTCTGTGACTAGACACACCACCATTGTTTGACTTCACACACCTCCATTATTTGACTTCACACACCTCCATTCTGTCACTTCACACACCTCCATTATATGACTTCACACACCTCCATTCTGACTTAACACACCTCCATTCTGTGACTTCACACACTTCCATTCTATGACTTAACACACCTCCATTCTGTGACTTCACACACCTCCATTCTGTGACTTCACACACCTCCATTCTAAGAATTCACACAATAACATTCTATGATTTAACACACCTCCATTCTATGATTTCACACATCCGTTTTGACTTCACACACCTAAAATATATGACTTCATACACGTCCATTCTGTGACTTCACACACCTCCATTCTATGACTTCACACACCTCCTTTCTGTGACTTCACCCACCTCCATTCTGTGACTTCACATACCTCCATTCTATGACTTCACAAACCTCCATTCTGTGACTTCACACACCACCATTCTGTGACTTCACAAACCTCCATTCTATGATTTCTCAGACCTCAATTCTATGACTTCACACACCTCCAGTTTATGACGTCACACACCTCTATTTTGACTTCACACACCTGCATTATGTGACTTCACACACATCCCTTCTGTGACTTCACACACCTCCATTCTATGACTTCACACACCTTCATTCTGTGACTTCACACACCTCCATTCTATGACTTCACACACCTCCATTCTGAGTTCACACACCTCCATTCTGAGTTCACACACCTCCACTCTGTGACTTCACAAACCTCCATTCTATGATTTCACACACCTCCATTCTATGACTTCACACACCTCCATTTTATGACGTCACACACCTCCATTTTGGCTTCTCACACCTCCATTCTGTGACTTCACACACCTCCATTCTATGACTTCACACACTTCCTTTGTGACGTCACACACCTCCATTCTATGAGTTCACACACCTCCATTCTATGACTTCACACACCTCTATTCTGACGTTACACACCTCCATTATATGACTTCACACACCTCCATTCTGACTTAACACACCTCCATTCTATGACTTCGCACACCTCTATTCTGACTTCACACACCTCCATTCTGTGACTTCCCACACCTCCATTCGATGACTTCACACACCTACATCCTTTGACTTCACACACAACCATTTTGACTTCACACCTCCATTCTGTGACTTCACACACTTACATTTGTGACTTCTCACACCACCTTTTTGACTTCACACATCTCCATTCTGTGACTTCACACACCTCCATTCTGTGACTTCACACAGCTCCATTCTGTGACTTCACTCTCTTCCATTCTGTGATTTCACACACCTCCCTTCTGTGACTTCACCCACATCCATTCTATGACATCACACACCTCCATTCTAAGACTTCACACACTTCCACTCTATGACTTCACACACCACCATTCTATGACTTCACAAACCTCCATTCAATGACTTCCTACACATGCATTCTGACTTCACACACCTCCATTGTATGTCTTCACACATCTTCGTTCTGTAACTTCCCACACTTCCAATGTTTGACTTCACAAACCCCCATTCCATGACTTCACACACCTCCATTCTATGAGTTCACACACGTACATTCTTTGACTTCACACACCTCCATTTTGACTTCACACACCTACATTCTGTGACTTCACACACCTCCATTTGTAACTTCACACACCACCATTTTGATTTCACACACCACCATTCTGTGACTTCACACACCTCCATTCTTTGACTTCACACATCTCCGTTTTGACTTCACACACTTCCATTCTGTGACTTCACACACCTCCATTCTGTGACTTCACACATCACCATTGTTTGACTTCACACACCTCCATTCTTTGACTTCACACACCTCCATTCTGTCACTTCACACACCTCCATTATATGACTTCACACACCTCCATTCTGACTTCACACACCTCCATTCTGTGACTTCACACACCTCCATTCTAAGACTTCACACTGCAACATTCTATGATTTAACACACCTCCATTCTATGATTTCACATATCCATTTTGACTTCACACACCTAAAATATATGACTTCATACCCGTCCATTCTGTGACTTCACACACCTCCATTCTATGACTTCACACACCTCCTTTCTGTGAGTTCACCCACCTCCATTCTGTGACTTCACATACCTCCATTCTATGACTTCACAAACCTCCATTCTGTGACTTCACACACCACCATTCTGTGACTTCACAAACCTCCATTCTATGATTTCTCAGACCTGAATTCTATGACTTCACACACCTCCAGTTTATGACGTCACACACCTCTACTTTGACTTCACACACCTCCATTATGTGACTTCACACACATCCCTTCTGTGACTTCACACACCTCCATTCTATGACTTCACACACCTTCATTCTGTGACTTCACACACCTCCATTCTATGACTTCTCATACCTCCATTCTGAGTTCACACACCTCCATTCTGAGTTCACACACCTCCACTCTGTGACTTCACAAACCTCCATTCTATGATTTCACACACCTCCATTCTATGACTTCACACACCTCCATTTTATGACGTCACACACCTCCATTTTGGCTTCTCACACCTCCATTCTGTGACTTCACACACCTCCATTCTATGACTTCACACACTTCCTTTCTGACGTCACACACCTCCATATTATGAGGTCACACACCTCCATTCTATGACTTCACACACCTCCACTCTGACTTCACACACCTCCATTCTATGACTTCACAGACCTCGAATATGCGACTTCACTCACCTCCACTCTAATACTGCACCCTCCTCCAATCTATGACTTCCCACACCTCCTTTCTATGACTTCACCCACCTCCATTTTATGACTTCACACACCTCCATTCTGTGACTTCACACACCTCAATTCTATGACCTCACACCCCCTCATTCTATGATTTCACACACCTCAATTGTATGACTTCACACATCCATTTTGACTTCACACACCTCCAATATATGACTTCAAACACCTCAATTCTGTAACTTCACACACCTCCATTCTATGAGTTCATACCCTCCATTCTGTGACTTCACAGACCTCCATTCTATGACTTCATACACTTCCATTCTATGACTTCACACACCTCCATTCTGTGAATGTACACACCTCCATTTTGTGACGTCACACACCTCCATTCTGTGACGTCACACACCTCCATTCTGTGACTTCCCACACCTCCATTATGTGACTTCACTCACCTCCATTCTATGATTTCACACACCTCCATTCTATGACTTCACCCACCACCATTCTATGACTTCACACCTCCATTCTGACTTCACACACCTCCATTCTGTCACTTCACACACCTCCATTATATGACTTCACACACCTCCATTCTATGACTTCACAAACCTCCATTCTATGACTTCTCACACCTCCATTCTGTGACTTCACACACCTCCATTCTATGACTTCACACACCTTCTTCTTACTTCACAAACATACATTCTATGACTTCACACACCTCCATTCTATGACTTCACACACCTCCATTCTGTGACTTCACACACCTCCATTCTGTGACGTCACACACCTCCATTCTGTAACTTCCCACACCTCCATTATGTGACTTCACACACCTCCATTCTATGATTTCACACACCTCCATTCTATGACTTCACACACCTCCATTCTGTGACTTCAAACCTCCATTCTGACTTCACACACCTCCATTCTGTCACTTCACTCACCTCCATTATATGACTTCACACACCTCCATTCTATGACTTCACACACCTCCATTCTATGACTTCACACACCTCCATTCTGTGACTTCACACACCTCCATTCTATGACTTCACACACCTTCTTCTTACTTCACAAACGTACATTCTATGACTTCACACACCTCCATTCTATGACTTCAAACACCTCCATTCTGTGACTTCACACACCTCCATTCTGACTTCACAGAGCTCCATTCTATGACTTCACACACCTCCATTCTTACTTTACAAACATCCATTCTATAACTTCACACACCTCCATTTTATGACTTCACACACCTTAATTCTTACTTCACAAACATACATTCTATGACTTCACACACCTCCATTCTATGACTTCACACACCTCCATTCTTTGACTTCACACACCTCCATTCTGTGACTTCACACACCTCCATTCTGTGACTTCACACAGCTCCATTCTGTGACTTCACACACCTCCATTCTCCGACTTCACACACCTCCATTCTATGACTTCACACATCCATTTTGACTTCACACATCTCCAATATATAACTTCAAACACCTCAATTCTGTGCCATCACACACCTCCATTTTATGAAATCATACCCGTCCATTCTGTGACTTCACACACCTCCATTCTTTGACTTCACACACCTCCATTCTGTGACTTCACCCACCTCCTTTCTGTGACTTCCCACACCTCCATTCTCCGACTTCACACCCCTCCCATTTGACTACACATACCTCCATTCTATGACTTCACACACCTCCATTCTGTGACTTCACACACCTCCATTCTGTGACTTCACAAACCGCCATTCTATGATTTCACACACCCTCAAACTATGACTTCACACACCTACATTTTATGACGTCACACACCTCCATTTTGATTTCACACACCTCTATTTTGTGACTCCACACACCTCGCTTCTGTGACTTCACACACCTCCATTCTATGACTTCACACACTTCCATTCTATGACTTCACACACCGCCATTCCGTGACTTCACACACCTGCATTGTGAGTTCACACACCTCCATTCTGTGACCTCACACACCTCCATTCTGCGATTTCACACACCTCCATTCTGAGATGTCACACCTCCATTCTATGAATTCACACACCTCCATTCAGTGATTTCACACACCTCAATTCTATGACTTCACACAACTCCATTCTGTGACTTCACACATCTCCATTCTGAGTTCACACACCTCCATTCTGTGACTTCACACACCTCCATTCTGTGACTTCACACACCTCCATTCTGTGACTTCACAAACCTCCATTCTATGATTTCACACACCTCCAATCTATGACTTCACACACCTCCACTTTATGACGTCACACACCTCCATTTTGACTTCTCACACCTCCATTATGTGACTTCACACACCTCTCTTCTGTGACTTCACACACCTCCATTCTATGACTTCACACACCTTCATTGTATGACTTTGCACACCTCCATTCTATGACTTCACACAATTCCATACTATGATTTCACATACCTTCATACGATGACTTCACACACCTCCATTCTGTGCCTTCACACACCTCCATTCTGAGTTCACACACCTCCATTCTGTGACTTCACAAACCTCTATTCTATGATTTCACACACCTCCATTCTATGACTTCTCACACCTCAATTTTACGACGTCACACACATCCATTTTGAGTTCACACAACTCCATCTATGACTTCACATACCTGCATTCTGACATCACACACCTACATTCTATGACTTCACAGACCTCGAATCTGTGACTTAACTCACCTGCAGTCTATGACTTCACACTCCTCCATTCTATGACTTCACAGACCTCCATTCTTTGACTTTACACACCTCCATTGCATGACTTCACACACATCCATTCTATGACTTCACAAACCTCCATTCTATGAGTTCACACACCTCCATTCTTTGACTTCACACACCTCCAGTTTGACTTCACACACCTACATTCTGTGACTTCACACACCTCCATTTGTGACTTCACACACCACCATTTTGATTTCACACACCTCCATTCTGTGACTTCACACACCTCCATTCTTTGACTTCACACACCTCCATTTTGACTTCACACACTTCCATTCTGGGACCTCACACACCTCCATTCTGTGACTTCACACACAATCATTGTTTGACTTCACACACCTCCATTCTCTAACTTCACACACCTTCATTTTTAATTCAGAAACATCCATTCTATGACTTCACACACCTCCATTCTATGACTTCAAAAACCTCTATTCTGTGACTTCACACACCTCCATTTTGAGTTCACACACCTCCATTCATTGACTTCAAACACAACTTTTCTGACTTCACGCACCTCCATTCAATGACTTTACACACTTCCATTCTATGACTTCACACACCTCCATTCTGTGACTTCACACACCTCCATTCTGTGACTTCACACACCTCTATTCTATGATTTCACACATCCATTTTGACTTCACACACATAAAATATATGACTTCAAACACCTCAATTCTGTGACTTCACACACCTCCATTCTATGACTTCATACCCGTCCATTCTGTGACTTCACACACCTCCATTCTATGACTTCACACACCTCCATTCTGTGACTTCACCCACCTCCATTCTGTGACTTCACACACCTCTATTCTCCGACTTCACACCCCTCCAATTTGACTTCACATACCTCCATTCTATGACTTCACAAACCTCCATTCTGTGACGTCACACAACTCCATTCTGTGACTTCACAAACCTCCATTCTATAATTTCACACACCTCCATTCTATGACTTCACACACGTCCAGTTTATGACGTCACACACCTCCATTTTGACTTCACAACCTCCATTATGTGACTTCACACACCTCCCTTCTGTGTCTTCACACACCTCCGTTCTATGACTTCACACACCTTCATTCTGTGACTTCACACATCTCCATTCTATGACTTCACACACTTCCATTCTATGATTTCACATACCTCCATGCTGTAACTTCTCACACCTCCATTCTGTGACTTCACACACCTCCATTCTGAGTTCACACACCTCCATTCTGTGACTTCACAAACCTCCATTCTATGATTTCACACAGATCCATTCTATGAGTTCACACAGCTCCATTTTATGACGTCACACACCTCCATTTTGACTTCTCACACCTACATTCCGTGACTTCACACACCTCCATTCTATGACTTCACACACTTCCTTTGTGACGTCACACACCTCCATTCTATGAGTTTACACACCTCCATTCTATGACTTCACACACCTCCATTTTGACTTCACACACCTCCATTCTATGACTTCACAGACCTCGAATATGTGACTTCACTCACCTCCACTCTAGGACTTCACACTCCTCCATTCTATGACTTCCCACATCTCTTTCTATGACTTCACCCACCTCCAATATATGACTTCAAACACCTCAATTCTGTGAATTCACACACCTCCATTCTATGACTTCACACACTTCAATTCTATGACTTCACACACCTCCATTCTGTGACTTTACACACCTCCATTCTGACTTCACATACCTCCATTCTGTGACCTCACACACCTCCATACTGTGACTTCCCACACCTCCATTCTGTGACTTCACACACCTCCATTCTGACTTCACACACATCCATTCTGTGACTTCACACACCTCCATTATATGACTTCACACACCTCCATTCTATGGCTTCACACACCGCCATTCTATTTCTTCACACACCTCCATTCTGTGACTTCACACACCTCCATTCTATGAATTTAAACATCCATTTTGACTTCACACACCTCCAATATATGACTTCAAACACCTCAATTCTGTGACTTCACACACCTCCATTCTATGAGTTCAGACCATCCATTCTTTGACTTCACACACCTCCATTCTATGACTTCACACACCTCCATTCTGTGACTTTACATACCTCCATTCTGAGTTCACACACCTCCATTCTGGGACTTCCCACACCTCCATTCTGTTGCTTCACACACCTCCATTCTATGACTTCACACACCTCTATTCTGACATCACACACCTCCATTCTATGACTTCACACACCTCCATTCTGACTTCACACACCTCCATTCTATGACTTCGCACACCTCTATTCTGACTTCACACACCTCCATTCTGTGACTTCACACACCTACATTCTTTGACTTCACACACAACCATTTTGACTTCACACCTCCATTCTGTGACTTCACACACTTACATTTGTGACTTCTCACACCACCTTTTTAACTTCACACATCTCCATTCTGTGACTTCACGCACCTCCATTCTGTGACTTCACACAGCTCCATTCTGTGACTTCACACACCTCCATTCTGTGATTTCACACACCTCCCTTCCGTGACTTCACCCACCTCCATTCTATGACATCAACACCTCCATTCTATGACTTCACACACTTCCACTCTATGACTTCACACACCACCATTCTATGACTTCACACACCTCCATTCTATGACTTCCTACACATGCATTCTGACTTCACACACCTCCATTGTATGTCTTCACACATCTTCGTTCTGTAACTTCCCACACTTCCAATGTTTGACTTCACAAACCACCATTCCATGACTTCACACACCTCCATTCTATGAGTTCACACACGTCCATTCTTTGACTTCACACACCTCCATTTGTGACTTCACACACCACAATTTTGATTTCACACACCACCATTCTGTGACTTCACACACCTCCATTCTTTGACTTCACACACCTCCGTTTTGACTTCACACACTTCCATTCTGTGACTTCACACACCTCCATTCTGTGACTTCACACACCACAATTGTTGACTTCACACACCTCCATTCTTTGACTTCACACACCTCCATTCTGTCACTTCACACACCTCCATTATATGACTTCACACACCTCCATTCTGAATTCACACACCTCCATTCTATGACTTCACACACTTCCATTCTATGACTTCACACACCTCCATTCTGTGACTTCACACACCTCCATTCTGTGACTTCACACACCTCCATTCTAAGACTTCACACACCAACATTCTATGATTTAACACACCTCCATTCTATGATTTCACACATCCATTTTGACTTCACACACCTAAAATATATGACTTCATACCCGTCCATTCTGTGACTTCACACACCTCCATTCTATGACTTCACACACCTCCTTTCTGTGACTTCACCCACCTCCATTCTGTGACTTCACATACCTGCATTCTATGACTTCTCAAACCTCCATTCTGTGACTTCACACACCACCATTCTGTGACTTCACAAACCTCCATTCTATGATTTCTCAGACCTCAATTCTATGACTTCACACACCTCCAGTTTATGACGTCACACACCTCTATTTTGACTTCACACACCTCCATTATGTGACTTCACACACATCCCTTCTGTGACTTCACACACCTCCATTCTATGACTTCACACACCTTCATTCTGTGACTTCACACACCTCCATTCTATGACTTCACACACCTCCATTCTGAGTTCACACACCTCCATTCTGAGTTCACACACCTCCACTCTGTGACTTCACAAACCTCCATTCTATGATTTCACACACCTCCATTCTATGACTTCACACACCTCCATTTTATGACGTCACACACCTCCATTTTGGCTTCTCACACCTCCATTCTGTGACTTCACACACCTCCATTCTATGACTTCACACACTTCCTTTGTGACGTCACACACTTCCATTCTATGAGTTCACACACCTTCATTCTATGACTTCACACACCTCTATTCTGACGTCACACACCTCCATTCTATGACTTCACACACCTCCATTCTGACTTAACACACCTCCATTCTATGACTTCGCACACCTCTATTCTGACTTCACACACCTCCATTCTGTGACTTCACACACCTCCATTCGATGACTTCACACACCTACATCCTTTGACTTCACACACAACCTTTTTGACTTCACACCTCCATTCTGTGACTTCACACACTTACATTTGTGACTTCTCACACCACCTTTTTGACTTCACACATCTCCATTCTGTGACTTCACACACCTCCATTCTGTGACTTCACACAGCTCCATTCTGTGACTTCACACTCCTCCATTCTGTGATTTCACACACCTCCCTTCTGTGACTTCACCCACCTCCATTCTATGACATCACACACCTCCATTCTATGACTTCACACACTTCCACTCTCTGACTTCACACACCAACATTCTATGACTTCACACACCTCCATTCTATGACTTCCTACACATGCATTCTGACTTCACACACCTCCATTGTATGTCTTCACACATCTTCGTTCTGTAACTTCCCACACTTCCAATGTTTGACTTCACAAACCACCATTCCATGACTTCACACACCTCCATTCTATGAGTTCACACACGTCCATTCTTTGACTTCACACACCTCCATTTTGACTTCACACACCTACATTCTGTGACTTCACACACCTCCATTTGTGACTTCACACACCACCATTTTGATTTCACACACCACCATTCTGTGACTTCACACACCTCCATTCTTTGACTTCACACACCTCCGTTTTGACTTCACACACTTCCATTCTGTGACTTCACACACCTCCATTCTGTGACTAGACACACCACCATTGTTTGACTTCACACACCTCCATTCTTTGACTTCACACACCTCCATTCTGTCACTTCACACACCTCCATTATATGACTTCACACACCTCCATTCTGACTTAACACACCTCCATTGTATGACTACACACACTTCCATTCTATGACTTCACTCACCTCCATTCTGTGACTTCACACACCTCCATTCTGTGACTTCACACACCTCCATTCTAAGACTTCACACACCAACATTCTATGATTTAACACACCTCCATTCTATGATTTCACACATCCGTTTTGACTTCACACACCTAAAATATATGACTTCATACACGTCCATTCTGTGACTTCACACACCTCCATTCTATGACTTCACACACCTCCTTTCTGTGACTTCACCCACCTCCATTCTGTGACTTCACACACCACCATTCTGTGACTTCACAAACCTCCATTCTATGATTTCTCAGACCTCAATTCTATGACTTCACACACCTCCAGTTTATGACGTCACACACCTCTATTTTGACTTCACACACCTCCATTATGTGACTTCACACACATCCCTTCTGTGACTTCACACACCTCCATTCTATGACTTCACACACCTCCATTCTATGACTTCCTACACATGCATTCTGACTTCACACACCTCCATTGTATGTCTTCACACATCTTCGTTCTGTAACTTCCCACACTTCCAATGTTTGACTTCACAAACCACCATTCCATGACTTCACACACCTCCATTCTATGAGTTCACACACGTCCATTCTTTGACTTCACACACCTCCATTTTGACTTCACACACCTACATTCTGTGACTTCACACACCTCCATTTGTGACTTCACACACCACCATTTTGATTTCACACACCACCATTCTGTGACTTCACACACCTCCATTCTTTGACTTCACACACCTCCGTTTTGACTTCACACACTTCCATTCTGTGACTTCACACACCTCCATTCTGTGACTAGACACACCACCATTGTTTGACTTCACACACCTCCATTCTTTGACTTCACACACCTCCATTCTGTCACTTCACACACCTCCATTATATGACTTCACACACCTCCATTCTGACTTAACACACCTCCATTGTATGACTTCACACACTTCCATTCTATGACTTCACTCACCTCCATTCGGTGACTTCACACACCTCCATTCTGTGACTTCACACACCTCCATTCTAAGACTTCACACACCAACATTCTATGATTTAACACACCTCCATTCTATGATTTCACACATCCGTTTTGACTTCACACACCTAAAATATATGACTTCATACACGTCCATTCTGTGACTTCACACACCTCCATTCTATGACTTCACACACCTCCTTTCTGTGACTTCACCCACCTCCATTCTGTGACTTCACACACCACCATTCTGTGACTTCACAAACCTCCATTCTATGATTTCTCAGACCTCAATTCTATGACTTCACACACCTCCAGTTTATGACGTCACACACCTCTATTTTGACTTCACACACCTCCATTATGTGACTTCACACACATCCCTTCTGTGACTTCACACACCTCCATTCTATGACTTCACACACCTTCATTCTGTGACTTCACACACCTCCATTCTATGACTTCACACACCTCCATTCTGAGTTCACACACCTCCATTCTGAGTTCACACACCTCCACTCTGTGACTTCACAAACCTCCATTCTATGATTTCACACACCTCCATTCTATGACTTCACACACCTCCATTTTATGACGTCACACACCTCCATTTTGGCTTCTCACACCTCCATTCTGTGACTTCACACACCTCCATTCTATGACTTCACACACTTCCTTTGTGACGTCACACACTTCCATTCTATGAGTTCACACACCTTCATTCTATGACTTCACACACCTCTATTCTGACGTCACACACCTCCATTCTATGACTTCACACACCTCCATTCTGACTTAACACACCTCCATTCTATGACTTCGCACACCTCTATTCTGACTTCACACACCTCCATTCTGTGACTTCACACACCTCCATTCGATGACTTCACACACCTACATCCTTTGACTTCACACACAACCTTTTTGACTTCACACCTCCATTCTGTGACTTCACACACTTACATTTGTGACTTCTCACACCACCTTTTTGACTTCACACATCTCCATTCTGTGACTTCACACACCTCCATTCTGTGACTTCACACAGCTCCATTCTGTGACTTCACACTCCTCCATTCTGTGATTTCACACACCTCCCTTCTGTGACTTCACCCACCTCCATTCTATGACATCACACACCTCCATTCTATGACTTCACACACTTCCACTCTCTGACTTCACACACCAACATTCTATGACTTCACACACCTCCATTCTATGACTTCCTACACATGCATTCTGACTTCACACACCTCCATTGTATGTCTTCACACATCTTCGTTCTGTAACTTCCGACACTTCCAATGTTTGACTTCACAAACCACCATTCCATGACTTCACACACCTCCATTCTATGAGTTCACACACGTCCATTCTTTGACTTCACACACCTCCATTTTGACTTCACACACCTACATTCTGTGACTTCACACACCTCCATTTGTGACTTCACACACCACCATTTTGATTTCACACACCACCATTCTGTGACTTCACACACCTCCATTCTTTGACTTCACACACCTCCGTTTTGACTTCACACACTTCCATTCTGTGACTTCACACACCTCCATTCTGTGACTAGACACACCACCATTGTTTGACTTCACACACCTCCATTCTTTGACTTCACACACCTCCATTCTGTCACTTCACACACCTCCATTATATGACTTCACACACCTCCATTCTGACTTAACACACCTCCATTGTATGACTTCACACACTTCCATTCTATGACTTCACTCACCTCCATTCTGTGACTTCACACACCTCCATTCTGTGACTTCACACACCTCCATTCTAAGACTTCACACACCAACATTCTATGATTTAACACACCTCCATTCTATGATTTCACACATCCGTTTTGACTTCACACACCTAAAATATATGACTTCATACACGTCCATTCTGTGACTTCACACACCTCCATTCTATGACTTCACACACCTCCTTTCTGTGACTTCACCCACCTCCATTCTGTGACTTCACACACCACCATTCTGTGACTTCACAAACCTCCATTCTATGATTTCTCAGACCTCAATTCTATGACTTCACACACCTCCAGTTTATGACGTCACACACCTCTATTTTGACTTCACACACCTCCATTATGTGACTTCACACACATCCCTTCTGTGACTTCACACACCTCCATTCTATGACTTCACACACCTTCATTCTGTGACTTCACACACCTCCATTCTATGACTTCACACACCTCCATTCTGAGTTCACACACCTCCATTCTGAGTTCACACACCTCCACTCTGTGACTTCACAAACCTCCATTCTATGATTTCACACACCTCCATTCTATGACTTCACACACCTCCATTTTATGACGTCACACACCTCCATTTTGGCTTCTCACACCTCCATTCTGTGACTTCACACACCTCCATTCTATGACTTCACACACTTCCTTTGTGACGTCACACACCTCCATTCTATGAGTTCACACACCTCCATTCTATGAATTCACACACCTCTATTCTGACGTCACACACCTCCATTCTATGACTTCACACACCTCCATTCTGACTTAACACACCTCCATTCTATGACTTCGCACACCTCTATTCTGACTTCACACACCTCCATTCTGTGACTTCACACACCTCCATTCGATGACTTCACACACCTACATCCTTTGACTTCACACACAACCATTTTGACTTCACACCTCCATTCTGTGACTTCACACACTTTCATTTGTGACTTCTCACACCACCTTTTTGACTTCACACATCTCCATTCTGTGACTTCACACACCTCCATTCTGTGACTTCACACAGCTCCATTCTGTGACTTCACACTCCTCCATTCTGTGATTTCACACACCTCCCTTCTGTGACTTCACCCACCTCCATTCTATGACATCACACACCTCCATTCTATGACTTCACACACTTCCACTCTATGACTTCACACACCACCATTCTATGACTTCACACACCTCCATTCTATGACTTCCTACACATGCATTCTGACTTCACACACCTCCATTGTATGTCTTCACACATCTTCGTTCTGTAACTTCCCACACTTCCAATGTTTGACTTCACAAACCACCATTCCATGACTTCACACACCTCCATTCTATGAGTTCACACATGTCCATTCTTTGACTTCACACACCTCCATTTTGACTTCACACACCTACATTCTGTGACTTCACACACCTCCACTTGTGACTTCACACACCACCATTTTGATTTCACACACCACCATTCTGTGCCTTCACACACCTCCATTCTTTGACTTCACACACCTCCGTTTTGACTTCACACACTTCCATTCTGTGACTTCACACACCTCCATTCTGTGACTTCACACACGACCATTGTTTGACTTCACACACCTCCATTCTTTGACTTCATACACCTCCATTCTGTCACTTCACACACCTCCATTATATGACTTCACACACCTCCATTCTGACTTAACACACCTCCATTCTATGACTTCACACACTTCCATTCTATGACTTCACACACCTCCATTCTGTGACTTCACACACCTCCATTCTGTGACTTCACACATCCATTTTGACTTCACACACCTAAAATATATGACTTCATACCCGTCCATTCTGTGACTTCACACACCTCCATTCTATGACTTCACACACCTCCTTTCTGTGAGTTCACCCACCTCCATTCTGTGACTTCACATACCTCCATTCTATGACTTCACAAACCTCCATTCTGTGACTTCACACACCACCATTCTGTGACTTCACAAACCTCCATTCTATGATTTCTCAGACCTCAATTCTATGACTTCACACACCTCCAGTTTATGACGTCACACACCTCTACTTTGACTTCACACACCTCCATTATGTGACTTCACACACATCCCTTCTGTGACTTCACACACCTCCATTCTATGACTTCACACACCTTCATTCTGTGACTTCACACACCTCCATTCTATGACTTCTCACACCTCCATTCTGAGTTCACACACCTCCATTCTGAGTTCACACACCTCCACTCTGTGACTTCACAAACCTCCATTCTATGATTTCACACACCTCCATTCTATGACTTCACACACCTCCATTTTATGACGTCACACACCTGCATTTTGGCTTCTCACACCTCCATTCTGTGACTTCACACACCTCCATTCTATGACTTCACACACTTCCTTTGTGACGTCACACACCTCCATATTATGAGTTCACACACCTCCATTCTATGACTTCACACACCTCCATTCTGACTTCACACACCTCCATTCTATGACTTCACAGACCTCGAATATGTGACTTCACTCACCTCCACTCTAATACTTCACCCTCCTCAAATCTATGACTTCCCACACCTCCTTTCTATGACTTCACCTACCTCCATTTTATGACTTCACACACCTCCATTCTGTGACTTCACACACCTCCATTCTATGACATCACACCCCCTCATTCTATGATTTCACACACCTCAATTCTATGACTTCACACATCCATTTTGACTTCACACACCTCCAATATATGACTTCAAACACCTCAATTCTGTGACTTCACACACCTCCATTCTATGAGTTCATACCCTCCATTCTGTGACTTCAAAGACCTCCATTCTATGACTTCACACACTTCCATTCTATGACTTCACACACGTCCATTCTGTGAATGTACACACCTCCATTGTGTGACGTCACACACCTCCATTCTGTGACGTCACACACCTCCATTCTGTGACTTCCCACACCTCCATTATGTGACTTCACACACCTCCATTCTATGATTTCACACACCTCCATTCTGACTTCACCCACCTCCATTCTATGACTTCACACCTCCATTCTGACTTCACACACCTCCATTCTGTCACTTCACACACCTCCATTATATGACTTCACACACCTCCATTCTATGACTTCACAAACCTCCATTCTATGACTTCTCACACCTCCATTCTGTGACTTCACACACCTCCATTCTATGACTTCACACACCTTCTTCTTACTTCACAAACATACATTCTGTGACTTCACACACCTCCATTCTATGACTTCACACACCTCCATTCTGTGACTTCACACACCTCCATTCTGTGACGTCACACACCTCCATTCTGTGACTTCCCACACCTCCATTATGTGACTTCACACACCTCCATTCTATGATTTCACACACCTCCATTCTTTGACTTCACCCACCTCCATTCTGTGACTTCACACCTCCATTCTGACTTCACACACCTCCATTCTGTCATTTCACTCACCTCCATTATATGACTTCACACGTCTCCATTCTATGACTTCACACACCTCCATTCTATGACTTCACACACCTCCATTCTGTGACTTCACACACCTCCATTCTATGACTTCACACACCTCCATTCTGTGACTTCACACCGCTCCATTCTGACTTCACAGAGCTCCATTCTATGACTTCAAACACCTCCATTCTTACTTTACAAACATCCATTCTATAACTTCACACACATCCATTCTATAACTTTACACACCTCCATTCTGTGACTTCACATTCCTCAATTCTATGACTTCAAACCCCTCCATTCTGTGACTTCACACACCTCCATTCTATGACTTCACACACTTCCATTGTGACGTCACACACCTCCATTCTATGAGTTCAGACACCTCCATTCTGACTTCACACACCTCCATTCTATTACTTCAAACACCTCCATTCTGAATTCACACAGCTCCATTCTGTGACTTCACAAAACTCCATTCTATGGTTTCACACACCTCCATACTATGACTTCACACAACTCCATCTATGACTTCACACACCTCCATTCTGACATCCCACACCTCTATTCTCTGACTTTGCACACCTCCATTCTTTGACTTCACAAACCTCCGTTTTGACTTCACACACTTCCATTCTGTGACTTCACACACCTCCATTCTGTGACTTCACACACCAACATTGTTTGACCTCACACACCTCCATTCTTTGACTTCACACACATCCATTCTATTAGTTCACAAACATCCATTCTATGAGTTCAACACCAAAATTCTGTCTTCACACACCTCCATTCTATGACTTCACACACCTTCATTCTTAATTCAGAAACATCCATTCTATGACTTCACACACCTCCATTCTATGACTTCGCAAACCTCCATTCTGTGACTTCACACACCTCCATTCTGAGTTCGCACACCTCCATTCGGTGACTTCACACACCACCATTCTGACTTCACACACCTTCATTCTATGACTTCACACACCTCCATTCTATGACTTCACACACCTCCATTCTGTGACTTCACACACCTCCATTCTGTGACTTCACACACCTCCATTCTGTGACTTCACACACCTCCATTCTATGACTTCACACATCCATTTTGACTTCACACACCTAAAATATATGACTTCATACCTGTCCATTCTGTGACTTCACACACCTACATTCTATGACTCCACACACCTCCTTTCTGTGACTTCACCCACCTCCATTCTGTGACTTCACATACCTCCATTCTATGACTTCACAAACCCCCATTCTATGACTTCACACACCTCCATTCTGTGACTTCACAAACCTCCATTCGATGGTTTCTCACACCTCAATTCTATGACTTCACACACCTCCAGTTTATGACGTCACACACCTCTATTTTGACTTCACACACATGCATTATGTGACTTCACACACATCCCTTCTGTGACTTCACACACCTCCATTCTATGACTTCACACACCTTCATTCTGTGACTTCACACACCTCCATTCTGACTTCACAGAGCTCCATTCTATGACTTCACACACCTCCATTCTTACTTTACAAACATCCATTCTATACCTTCACACACATCCATTCTATGACTTTACACACCTCCATTCTGTGACTTCACATACCTCCAGTCTATGACTTCACACACCTCCATTCTGTGACTTCACACACCTCCATTCTATGACTTCACACACTTCCATTGTGACGTCACACACCTCCATTCTATGAGTTCACACACCTCCATTCTGACTTCACACACCTCCATTCTATTACTTCAAACACCTCCATTCTGAATTCACACAGCTCCATTCTTTGACTTCACAAAACTCCATTCTATGGTTTCACACACCTCCATACTATGACTTCACACAACTCCATCTATGACTTCACACACATCCATTCTGACATCACACACCTCTATTCTATGACTTTGCACACCTCCATTCTTTGACTTCACACACCTACGTTTTGACTTCACACACTTCCATTCTGTGACTTCACACACGTCCATTCTGTGACTTCACACACCAACATTGTTTGACCTCACACACCTCCATTCTTTGACTTCACACACCTCCATTCTATTAGTTCACAAACATCCATTGTATGAGTTCAACACCAAAATTTTGTCTTCACACACCTCCATTCTATGACTTCACACAACTTCATTCTTAATTCAGAATCATCCATTCTATGACTTCACACACCTCCATTCTATGACTTTGCAAACCTCCATTCTGTGACTTCACACAACTCCATTCGGAGTTCACACACCTCCATTCGGTGACTTCACACACCTACATTCTGACTTCACACACCTCCATTCTATGACTTCACACACTTCCATTCTATGACTTCACACACCTCCATTCTGTGACTTCACACACCTCCATTCTGTGACTTCACACACCTCCATTCTATGACTTCACACACCAATATTCTATGATTTAACACACCTCCATTCTATGATTTCACACATCCATTTTGACTTCACACACCTAAAATATATGACTTCATACCCATCCATTCTGTGCCTTCACACACCTCCATTCTATGACTTCACACACCTCCTTTCTGTGACTTCACCCATCTCCATTCTGTGACTTCACATACCTCCATTCTATGACTTCACAAACCTCCATTCAGTGACTTCACACACCTCCATTCTGTGACTTCACACACCTCCATTCTATGACTTCACACACTTCCTTTGTGACGTCACACACTTCCATTCTATGAGTTCACACACCTTCATTCTATGACTTCACACACCTCTATTCTGACGTCACACACCTCCATTCTATGACTTCACACACCTCCATTCTGACTTAACACACCTCCATTCTATGACTTCGCACACCTCTATTCTGACTTCACACACCTCCATTCTGTGACTTCACACACCTCCATTCGATGACTTCACACACCTACATCCTTTGACTTCACACACAACCATTTTGACTTCACACCTCCATTCTGTGACTTCACACACTTACATTTGTGACTTCTCACACCACCTTTTTGACTTCACATATCTCCATTCTGTGACTTCACACACCTGCATTCTGTGACTTCACACAGCTCCATTCTGTGATTTCACACTCCTCCATTCTGTGATTTCACACACCTCCCTTTTGTGACTTCACCCACCTCCATTCTATGACCTCACACACCTCCATTCTATGACTTCACACACTTCCACTCTATGACTTCACACACCACCATTCTATGACTTCACACACCTCCATTCTATGACTTCCTACACATGCATTCTGACTTCACACACCTCCATTGTATGTCTTCACACATCTTCGTTCTGTAACTTCCCACACTTCCAATGTTTGACTTCACAAACCACCATTCCATGACTTCACACACCTCCATTCTATGAGTTCACACACGTCCATTCTTTGACTTCACACACCTCCATTTTGACTTCACACACCTACATTCTGTGACTTCACACACCTCCATTTGTGACTTCACACACCACCATTTTGATTTCACACACCACCATTCTGTGACTTCACACACCTCCATTCTTTGACTTCACACACCTCCGTTTTGACTTCACACACTTCCATTCTGTGACTTCACACACCTCCATTCTGTGACTAGACACACCACCATTGTTTGACTTCACACACCTCCATTCTTTGACTTCACACACCTCCATTCTGTCACTTCACACACCTCCATTATATGACTTCACACACCTCCATTCTGACTTAACACACCTCCATTGTATGACTTCACACACTTCCCTTCTATGACTTCACACACTTCCATTCTGTTACTTCACACACCTCCATTCTGTGGCTTCACACACCTCCATTCTAAGACTTCACACACCAACATTCTATGATTTAACACACCTCCATTCTATGATTTCACACATCCGTTTTGACTTCACACACCTAAAATATATGACTTCATACACGTCCATTCTGTGACTTCACACACCTCCATTCTATGACTTCACACACCTCCTTTCTGTGACTTCACCCACCTCCATTCTGTGACTTCACACACCACCATTCTGTGACTTCACAAACCTCCATTCTATGATTTCTCAGACCTCAATTCTATGACTTCACACACCTCCAGTTTATGACGTCAGACACCTCTATTTTGACTTCACACACCTCCATTATGTGACTTCACACACATCCCTTCTGTGACTTCACACACCTCCATTCTATGACTTCACAAACCTTCATTCTGTGACTTCACACACCTCCATTCTATGACTTCACACACCTTCATTCTGAGTTCACACACCTCCATTCTGAGTTCACACACCTCCACTCTGTGACTTCACAAACCTCCATTCTATGATTTCACACACCTCCATTCTATGACTTCACACACCTCCATTTTATGACGTCACACACCTCCATTTTGACTTCTCACACCTCCATTCTGTGACTTCACACACCTCCATTCTATGACTTCACACACTTCCTTTGTGACGTCACACACCTCCATTCTATGAGTTCACACACCTCCATTCTATGAGTTCACACACCTCTATTCTGACGTCAGACACCTCCATTCTATGACTTCACACACCTCCATTCTGACTTAACACACCTCCATTCTATGACTTCGCACACCTCTATTCTGACTTCACACACCTCCATTATGTGACTTCACACACCTCCATTCGATGACTTCACACACCTACATCCTTTGACTTCACACACAACCATTTTGACTTCACACCTCCATTCTGTGACTTCACACACTTACATTTGTGACTTCTCACACCACCTTTTTGACTTCACACATCTCCATTCTGTGACTTCACACACCTCCATTCTGTGACTTCACACAGCTCCATTCTGTGACTTCACACTCCACCATTCTTTGATTTCACACACCTCCCTTCTGTGACTTCACCCACCTCCATTCTATGACATCACACACCTCCATTCTATGACTTTACACACTTCCACTCTATGACTTCACACACCACCATTCTATGACTTCACACACCTCCATTCTATGATTTCCTACACATGCATTCTGACTTCACACACCTCCATTGTATGTCTTCACACATCTTCATTCTGTAACTTCCCACACTTCCAATGTTTGACTTCACAAACCACCATTCCATGACTTCACACACCTCCATTCTATGAGTTCACACACGTCCATTCTTTGACTTCACACACCTCCATTTTGACTTCACACACCTACATTCTGTGACTTCACACACCTCCATTTGTGACTTCACACACCACCATTTTGATTTCACACACCACCATTCTGTGACTTCACACACCTCCATTCTTTGACTTCACACACCTCCGTTTTGACTTCACACACTTCCATTCTGTGACTTCACACACCTCCATTTGTGACTTCACACACCACCATTGTTTGACTTCACACACCTCCATTCTTTGACTTCACACACCTCCATTCTGTCACTTCACACACCTCCATTATATGACTTCACACACCTCCATTCTGACTTCACACACCTCCACTCTGTGACTTCACACACCTCCATTCTAAGACTTCACACACCAACATTCTATGACTTTACACACCTCCATTCTGTGACTTCACACACCTCCATTCTAAGACTTCACACACCAACATTCTATGATTTAACACACCTCCATTGTATGATTTCACACATCCGTTTTGACTTCACACACCTAAAATATATGACCTCATACACGTCCATTCTGTGACTTCACACACCTCCATTCTATGACTTCACACACCTCCTTTCTGTGACTTCACCCACCTCCATTCTGTGACTTCACACACCACCATTCTGTGACTTCACAAACCTCCATTCTATGATTTCTCAGACCTCAATTCTACGACTTCACACACCTCCAGTTTATGACGTCACACACCTCTATTTTGACTTCACACACCTCGATTATGTGACTTCACACACATCCCTTCTGTGACTTCACACACCTCCATTCTATGACTTCACACACCTTCATTCTGTGACTTCACACACCTCCATTCTATGACTTCACACACCTCCATTCTGAGTTCACACCCCTCCATTCTGAGTTCACACACCTCCACTTTGTGACTTCACAAACCTCCATTCTATGATTTCACACACCTCCATTCTATGACTTCACACACCTCCATTTTATGACGTCACACACCTCCATTTTGGCTTCTCACACCTCCATTCTGTGACTTCACACACCTCCATTCTATGACTTCACACACTTCCTTTGTGACGTCACACACCTCCATTCTATGAGTTCACACACCTCCATTCTATGACTTCACACACCTCTATTCTGACGTCACACACCTCCATTCTATGACTTCACACACCTCCATTCTGACTTAACACACCTCCATTCTATCACTTCGCACACCTCTATTCTGACTTCACACACCTCCATTCTGTGACTTCACACACCTCCATTCGATGACTTCACACACAACCATTTTGACTTCACACCTCCATTCTGTGACTTCACACACTTACATTTGTGACTTCTCACACCACCTTTTTGACTTCACACATCTCCATTCTGTGACTTCACACACCTCCATTCTGTGACTTCACACAGCTCCATTCTGTGACTTCACACTCCTCCATTCTGTGATTTCACACACCTCCCTTCTGTGACTTCACCCACCTCCATTCTATGACATCACACACCTCCATTCTATGACTTCACACACTTCCACTCTATGACTTCACACACCACCATTCTATGACTTCACACACCTCCATTCTATGACTTCCTACACATGCATTCTGACTTCACACACCTCCATTGTATGTCTTCACACATCTTCGTTCTGTAACTTCCCACACTTCCAATGTTTGACTTCACAAACCACCATTCCATGACTTCACACACCTCCATTCTATGAGTTCACACATGTCCATTCTTTGACTTCACACACCTCCATTTTGACTTCACACACCTACATTCTGTGACTTCACACACCTCCATTTGTGACTTCACACACCACCATTTTGATTTCACACACCACCATTCTGTGACTTCACACACCTCCATTCTTTGACTTCACACACCTCCGTTTTGACTTCACACACTTCCATTCTGTGACTTCACACACCTCCATTCTGTGACTAGACACACCACCATTGTTTGACTTCACACACCTCCATTCTTTGACTTCATACACCTCCATTCTGTCACTTCACACACCTCCATTATATGACTTCACACACCTCCATTCTGACTTAACACACCTCCATTCTATGACTTCACACACCTCCTTTCTGTGAGTTCACCCACCTCCATTCTGTGACTTCACATACCTCCATTGTATGACTTCACAAACCTCCATTCTGTGACTTCACACACCTCCATTCTGTCACTTCACACACCTCCATTATATGACTTCACACACCTCCATTTATGACTTCACACACCTCCGTTGTATAACTTCACACACCTCCATTCTGTGACTTCACACACCTCCATTCTATGACTTCACACACCTTCTTCTTACTTCACAAACATACATTCTATGACTTCACACACCTCCAGTCTATGACTTCACACACCTCCATTCTGTGACTTCACACACCTCCATTCTGACTTCACAGAGCTCCATTCTATGACTTCACACACCTACATTCTTAGTTTACAAACATCCATTCTATAACTTCACACACCTCCATTCTATGACTTTACACACCTCCATTCTGTAACTTCACATACCTCCATTCTATGACTTCACACACCTCCATTCTGTGACTTCACACACCTCCATTCTATGACTTCACTCACTTCCATTGTGACGTCACACACGTCCATTCTATGAGTTCACACACCTCCATTCTGACTTCACACACCTCCATTCTATTACTTCACACACCTCCATTCTGAATTCACACAGCTCCATTCTGTGACTTCACAAAACTCCATTCTATGGTTTCACACACCTCCATACTATGACTTCACACAACTCCATCTATGACTTCACACACCTCCATTCTGACATCACAAACCTCTATTCTATGACTTTGCACACCTCCATTCTTTGACTTCACACACCTCCGTTTTGACTTCACACACTTCCATTCTGTGACTTCACACACCTCTATTCTGTGACTTCACACACCACCATTGTTTGACTTCACACACCTCCATTCTTTGACTTCACACACCTCCATTCTATTAGTTCACAAACATCCATTCTATGAGTTCAACACCAAAATTTTGTCTTCACACACCTCCATTCTATGACTTCACACACCTTCATTCTTAATTCAGAAACATCCATTCTATGACTTCACACACCTCCATTCTGTGACGTCACACACCTCCATTCTGTGACTTCCCACACTTCCATTATGTGACTTCACACACCTCCATTCTATGATTTCACACACCTCCATTCTATGACTTCACCCACCTCCATTCTATGACTTCCCACCTCCATTCTGACTTCACACACCTCCATTCTGTCACTTCACACACCTCCATTATATGACTTCACACACCTCCATTTATGACTTCACACACCTCCGTTGTATAACTTCACACACCTCCATTCTGTGACTTCACACACCTCCATTCTATGACTTCACACACCTTCTTCTTACTTCACAAACATACATTCTATGACTTCACACACCTCCATTCTATGACTTCACACACCTCCATTCTGTGACTTCACACACCTTCATTCTGACTTCACAGAGCTCCATTCTATGACTTCACACACCTACATTCTTAGTTTACAAACATCCATTCTATAACTTCACACACCTCCATTCTATGACTTTACACACCTCCATTCTGTAACTTCACATACCTCCTCTATGACTTCACACACCTCCATTCTGTGACTTCACACACCTCCATTCTATGACTTCACTCACTTCCATTGTGACGTCACACACGTCCATTCTATGAGTTCACACACCTCCATTCTGACTTTACACACCTCCATTCTATTACTTCACACACCTCCATTCTGAATTCACACAGCTCCATTCTGTGACTTCACAAAACTCCATTCTATGGTTTCACACACCTCCATACTATGACTTCACACAACTCCATCTATGACTTCACACACCTCCATTCTGACATCACACACCTCTATTCTATGACTTTGCACACCTCCATTCTTTGACTTCACACACCTCCGTTTTGCTTCACACACTTCCATTCTGTGACTTCACACACCTCCATTCTGTGACTTCACACACCACCATTGTTTGACTTCACACACCTCCATTCTTTGACTTCACACACCTCCATTCTATTAGTTCACAAACATCCATTCTATGAGTTCAACACCAAAATTTTGTCTTCACACACCTCCATTCTATGACTTCACACACCTTCATTCTTAATTCAGAAACATCCATTCTATGATTTCACACACCTCCATTCTATGATTTCGCAAACCTCCATTCTGTGACTTCACACACCTCCATTCGGAGTTCACACACCTCCATTCGGTGACTTCACACACCTCCATTCTGACTTCACACACCTCCATTCTATGACTTCACACACTTCCATTCTATGACTTCACACACCTCCATTCTGTGACTTCACACACCTCCATTTGTGACTTCACACACCTCCATTCTATGACTTCACACACCAACATTCTATGATTTAACACACCTCCATTCTATGATTTCACACATCCATTTTGACTTCACACACCTAAAATATTTGACTTCATACCCGTCCATTCTGTGACTTCACACACCTCCATTCTATGACTTCACACACCTCCTTTCTGTGACTTCACCCACCTCCATTCTGTGACTTCATGTCGGGAGCAAGAGTGGAATCAAACTGTACTTTGATTTGCATCAGATAATTGCTTGATTGTCTTATTGCTTTTTGGCCTTTTCCTGTTCAATTGATCTGAGATTTACCATATGAATGTAACCCCCAACAGTTCCCTGATTAACCATCTGGATGTAACACCTGGCAGGGCTCTTGTTTCGAGAAGGGATAAAAACTTTGAGTTAAGAATAAACAAGGCGGCAGTTTTTGCTTGGGCTGCAGACCTCCTGGACCCGATGTGTTTGTCTCTCTTCTAATTTTTCCAGTCCTTTCCCCTTATTTCAGGAACCCCAATTTGCTGCCGGGAGGCCCCGGCATCTGGCGCCCGAACAGGGAGCTGAAAATCTGGGACGAAGGTGAAGGACCCCTCCCTGTGGTGAGTAACACATCGTAGGATTATTAAGAGACTATAGTCAGGAGTAAAAATTATGGGTCAAGCTAATAGCCATGGGTTATTTCTACCGATCTTAACAGGCCTATTTGAAGCCCACGGAACGTGGGTGGAAAAAGGGGTGCTTCAGAGCTTCCTACAGTTTCTCGAGGAGGCATACCCGAGGTCTATAGAGGAGGAATTCCAAAAAGCCTGGCAGCGGATAGGAAAAAGAATTCTAGATTATTATGATGTATATGGCCCCGAAAAGACCCCAGTAGAGGCTGCTACTGTATGGAATTTAGTAAGTGAATACATAGATCCTCTACATGAAAATGCTGAACTTAATCTTGAATTAAGGGAACTTTATGAGTTAAAGGACCCTTCTGAAGAACCTGAGGCTGAGCCATATGCCGCAGCCCAAGAGAATCTAAGTGAGATCTTGAAAAGGGAACAACAACCAGTAGATATTGAGTATCAGAATTCAGGTTTGAATACCAAGGAGGAAAGTTATGATGAGTCATTGGAGGGCCGGGTGGCTACGATAGAGAAGAAGTTAGAAGAAATGCTACATCTTCTATCGAAAATGGGGACAGAGCAGAGAGCCCCCCCAGAAGTAGGAAAGAAATATGACCCTCAGGCCACTATGATGTCTGATTCTAAACCTTACCCCTCACACCCACCGCCTCCAGCTGCAGCCTTACGGCCTCAATCCCTTTCTCAACCTTTAGGCAAGCCTGAAGGCCCTAGCACCAAGTCCCTTTTAACAGGCACTACAACCAGGCACAGTGCATCGCAATTAAACCTGACTCAGGCTGCTAGAGAGAGGGAAGGTATTTCAGGGCCTCAATGCTTCCCTAGTTTAGTTGATCATGATGAACAAGTATACCATCAACCTGTTCCTGTTAAACTATTACAGGATTTAAAAAATGCCTGCTCCCAATATGGGCCAACTGCCCCTTTTACTCAAGTAATATTGGAGGCCGCGTGTGCTGGTATTGCATGCCCAAATGACTGGAAGCGGCTTGCCAGAGCATGCCTTAGTGCAGGAGAGTACTTATTATGGGAGACAGAGTTCACTGCACAGTGTCGGGCTAAAATTGAAACAAATAGGTCTAAGAACCTGCCTTACACTGTTGATCAGTTGTTAGGAGAGGGCACCTATAAAAACACCGAAGATCAATTGGGTTATGCAAAGGAGGCCTATTTACAAATAAATGCTGCGGCGAGAGAGGCTTGGAAAAAGTTACGCAATTCCAATCGTACAAAAAATCTAGTAGAAGTTAAACAGGGACCGAATGAACCTTATCTAGAATTTTTGTCTCGATTAATGGAGACTGCAGACTGCCTAGTACAAGATGAGAATGCAAGGAAGAGTATAGTTAGACACATAGCCTATGAAAATGCCAACGCCGCCTGTCAGGCGGCTATCAGACCCCATAGGAATAAGGGAGGAATCACGGACTTTATTTCACTGTGTGCTGATATTGGACCCTCCCATGTACAAGGCCTTACTTTAGCCGCCGCTCCTCAAGGAAAGACTGTTACTGAGTCTCTAAAATATAGAGATCAGCGGCATTCTCGGGATGCTAGACCCCCAGGGCGTTGCTTTTCTTGTGGACAAATAGGACATTGGATGACGCAATGCCCACGCCAGGCCAGGCAAAAGAGAGAAAAATCACCTGGCACATGTCCACGCTGTGGTAAAGGGAAGCACTGGGCTAAAGATTGCAAGTCAGCAACAAATCGCAATGGCCGCCCGTTTTTGGGAAACTGGAGAAGGGGCCAGCCCCTGGCCCCGCAAAACCATGGAGCAGTCCCTCTCTCTTCTCGGCCACAAGTGCATCTTTTAACAACCCCCCAAGATCAGTCTCCAGCCTCCTCCGTGCCACCCCAGGCAGTGCAGGATTGGACCTCTGTTCCTCCACCTGCTCAGTATTGACCCCAGAGATGGGGACACAAGCTCTCCCCACGGGGGTCTTCGGCCCCCTTCCCCCGGGAGTGGCTGGATTGCTGTTAGGGCGAAGTAGCTCAGCCCTTAAAGGGATACAGATTACACCTGGCAAAATTGACCAGGATTTTACTGGAGAAATCAAAGTTATGGCCTCTGCCCCGAAACACGTGGTATCGATCCCAGACGGTCAAAAATTGGCACAACTAATACTCGTCCCTTTACCTCCCGGGGAGACTACTAATTCCCCATGTGGACAGAGAGGATTTAGATCTTCTGATATCTATTGGGTACAAGGCATAAAACAAGAGAGGCCTGAGATGACTATATTTATACAAGAAAAGCCCTTTAAGGGAATATTAGACACTGGAGCAGATGTGTCTGTGATATCTAAGAAACATTGGCCAGCCCAATGGCCCCTGACAACCTCTATGACTTCCCTACAGGGGGTTGGGCAAGCAACTGACCCACAGCAGAGCAGTGCGATCCTTGTTTGGAGAGATGAGGAAGGGCACTCTGGTCATTTTCAGCCATTTGTCCTGGATCATCTGCCAATTAATTTATGGGGTCGTGATATCATGGAAAAAATGGGAGTGTATATGTTTAGTCCTAGTGCTGCGGTCACTAAGCAGTTACTTGATCAAGGCCTCCTCCCCTTTAGGGGACTAGGCCGAGCAGCACAGGGGGAACTAGAGCCGCTCCAACCCCACGAGACAAGGATTAGGGTATTCCTTAATGGGAGCTGTCGTTTGTCCTGCCCCTCATGCTGATCCCATAAATTGGCTCTCTGAAGAACCGGTATGGGTCGAACAGTGGCCTCTTTCACTAGAAAAGATCATTGCAGTACAGCAGCTGGTACAGGAACAGCTGGACTTGGGGCATGTGGCCCCTTCTAACTCTCCATGGAATTCTCCAATTTTTGTTATAAAGAAAAAGTCAGGTAAATGGAGGCTGTTACAGGATTTGAGAAAAATAAATGCCACAATGGAACTGATGGGGGCCCTACAGTCTGGCTTGCCTTCACCCATGGCAATCCCAAAGGATACTTATAAGATTATTATAGATTTGAAGGATTGTTTCTATACTATACCCCTGGCGCCTCAAGACTGTAAGCGCTTTGCCTTCAGCGTCCCCTCTGTTAATTTTAAAGAACCCATGAAGCGATATCACTGGCTTGTGCTCCCACAGGGCATGGCAAATAGCCCAACTTTATGTCAAAGTTTTGTAGCTAGAGCCATGTCTTCCACTCGTGAAAAATTTTCTTCTGTTTATATTGTTCATTATATGGATGACATCTTGTTGGCTTGTTCTGACCCTATCGTCGTACGACAAGCCTTTGGACAACTAAAGCAAGATCTGAGCCTCTTTGGCCTTATAATAGCAGCTGAAAAGGTTCAGGAACACCCCCCTTTTACATATCTAGGCCATATATTAGGCCCACACTATTTTAAAAGCCAAAAAATACAATTAAAAACTTCACACTTAAGAACTCTTCATGATTTTCAGCAATTCTTAGGAGATATAAATTGGCTTCGGCCTTATCTAAAGCTCTCCACAGGAGAGTTAAAACCCCTCTTTGATCTCTTAAAAGGAGATACCAACCCTACATCCTTGCGCGAATTAAATCCTGATGCCAGGAGGGCCATCCAAATTGTAGAAAAGGCAATTTCCCAGCAACAAATGACCTATTGTGACTATTCTAAACCCTGGGGAGTTTACATTTTAGCTACTTCTCACTCCCCAACTGCTGTATTGTGGCAGGATGGCCCACTTTTATGGCTTTATCTACCATCAACACCCGGCAAAGTGCTGACCCCCTACTACGAATTGGTAGCTAATCTGATACACATGTGCCGAGTGGATTCCCGTAAATATTTAGGTCAGGAACCTCATTTTATCTGTGTCCCATATAATTTACAACAACAAGATTGGCAATTCGCCCATTGTGATCCTTGGGCCATTGCTTGGGCCAATTATACGGGAAAAATTTTGCATCACTACCCGTCTAACAAACTTCTCCAATTTGCTGCGTGTCATACGTTTCTATTTCCTTCCATAGTACAGGCCTCGCCTTTATCTTCTGCCGCTTTGGTATTTACAGATGGATCCTCAAATGGAACGGCTGCTTTGACCATTAATGGGAAAACTCAATCTTGGGTTACAGGTTTTTCCTCCGCCCAAGAGGTGGAATTAGAGGCTGTTTTACAAGCACTCGTCCTGTTACAAGACGAGCCCTTTAACTTATACTCAGACAGTCAATATGTAATTCGTGCTCTTCAAGTCATAGAAACTGTTCCCTTTATTGGAACTACTAACTCCAATATTCAGACCCAATTTCGCCAAATACAAACTTTGCTTTGTTCTCGCAACCCCCCCCCTGTTTTTTTGGCTTTGTTCGAGCTCACACTAATATTCCTGGCCCTTTAAGTGAGGGCAATGCGGTCACTGACTCTGCCACCAGAGTTTACTTAACTCAGGTTGAACTTGCTAAGCAGTCACATGCCATCCACCATCAAAACAGTCGAGCCTTGCGCAGACAGTTCAAATTATCTAGAGAAGCAGTGCGACAAATAGTCAAGACTTGCTGCAACTGTGTCCCTTTTTCACCAGCCCCCCATTTAGGTATAAATCCACGAGGACTGCTTTCTAATCACATTTGGCAGATGGATGTCACGCATGTTCCATCATTTGGCCGATTAAAATATGTTCATGTTACTGTAGATACTTATTCTAATTTTATCTTGGCCACCCCCCTTGCTGGGGAAGCCACTAAACATTGTATTTCTCACTGCATTCGATGCTTTGCTGTGATGGGGATTCCCTCGCAAATAAAAACAGATAATGGCCTGGCTATGCAAGCCGAGCATTTCAATCCTTCTGCCGTTCCTATAATATCACTCATATTACAGGCATTCCTTACAATCCTCAAGGTCAAAGCATCGTGGAGAGAGCTAATGGATTATTAAAACATCAAATTGCTAAAATACAGAAAGGAGAGTCGTATCCCGCTACCCTGTGAATATACTTAATCATGCTTTATTTGTTTTAAATTTTTTGAATTTGGATTCAAATAATTTATCTGCTGCTCAGCGATTCTGGGAAAAAAGAGAGCAGCGTGCTTTTGCCTTAGTAAAGTGGAAGGATCCCCTAACTGGTGCTTGGCATGGACCCGATCCTGTTCTAACCTGGGGTCGAGGGCATGTATGTGTTTTTTCACAAGGAGAAAATGACGCCCGCTGGCTGCCTGAACGCTGCGTTCGGATCGTGGAGAGTGACAGTGGCCATCCAAGCAGCGACTCACTGGGCCTACACCCCCAACCCTCCAGTGGTGCATCCTGCGACGTGGAAAGGACCTGAGTTATTTGTGCATGTCAATTGGGACTGCTACTGATCCACTTGTTCCACATATTCATATGAGCTGTGTTTCTCCTCCTTTTACTATTATGTAGGGACCTTTTAACATATTCATTGACTCTACACAATTTAATATGTGACATTATTTTGCCTTTACCATCCCTCTTCTTAATAACCTTTTTTGTAAAAGATGCCCAGGTGAAAAGCAAAGGCCTCCAGAGGTAAGTAGAAGTCGGCCGACCCCCTGTATGTCTATGTTTAGTTTTATTTTTTTATTTTATTTTATTTTATTTATTAAAAAAAGGGGTGCACTGTGGGCCTAAAATAGAGGCCTGGGTGGTCAAGGGACGCCTTGACCCCCCTTCCCCTTCTGAGTTTCTTGTCAATATCAAGGCATACCTGAGAGTCCCACCAGCAAGACATGTCTAAATCTAAAAATAGCTGTTAAGTGTATCTGATTGAGTCTAATTTTCTTGTTATATGTCAATGTCTGATTATTTAAAAGTCTCCGCTTCTCTGTCTTGTTCGTGTTACATGTTTTTCTTTGTCCAGTTTTTGTCTTTAAAATTGGTACCATTTCTAAGTATGGATCCTTATGGTTTTTCTGTGCGTACTCAAGCACACATCCTTGTTATTTATTTGAACATTTCTGGGCCTAGCATGGCCGCTCCCCCATGTCTGCAGTTGTAACTTGCCCTGGAAAAATAAATTCCAGCTAAGTTGCCTTGCAAAAAGTTTTGTTTCGAACCTGGTTCTCACCTGTAAGAGTAAAATTGGCAAAACTCTCTTGACACAAACTTCCGGAAATTGAACGGCCGATATTAATTTTGCGCGCTTTTTGAGTATGAATGTGTGTGAATGAGTGAGTGAACATGTTCAAGGTTAAATTGTCAGCATGCTGTATAAAACAATGGATAAATTTATACTTAAACACAAAGACAATTGGGTAAATCTAAGCTTAAAACTTCAAGAAAAATATTAGGTTTGAATGTTTTACAATGTCTCAAATAATTATTGTGTTGTCTTAAAGAAAAACTGGTAAATATTTTTCTAGATCCTGAAATCTGCATTTTATTGCAGGGCATACAGCTGTTTACATTGTAAACATTGTATCCTGTTCAGCACAGAGGTGTTAAGGAATTTGGGATTTATTACTTTAAGTTAAAGTTTGGAAACATGTATTAGAGATTTAAATGTAAAATTGTTCATTAACATCAGAAACTTTGCCTGTCCTTTCTTGCAAACTGACACTAGAAATCTGATGGTAAAATGTGGATAATGTGATTAGTATTTTAAAGGAATGTTTAAAAAAAGGGAAGGAAACTAAGTCCAGACTTAGAATTTTGGTGCACTGATATCTATAGTTCTTGCATTAGGGAAAAACTGTTATTTGAGTTTAAACTGTTGTTGGAGTTTTAGACAGTAATCTAAACTGCTTAAGAGCCCCTTTTTTCTAAAAGGCAAGAGGAGTGCCTTGGGCCCTAGGGGGCCTGAGGGCAGGAGTTCTTTGTGCCCTTAAAGGTTTTTCAATTGCAAATAAAGGCTAAGGTGTTAATTGTTTAAGCCAGTATCAGTAAAAGTTATTAAGAACATTGGAAATGGGTTTCTAAACAATATTTAAAAGTGAAGTTGTCTTAAATGTTTAAAGAAAGAGAGAAAAGGAAAATCAGGACTACCAAAGTAATTGCTTAGTTGCCATTTCAGCTTGCTCTTGTAACTTCCAGCTAGCCCATTGGAGAAGAACAGCAATCCTTATTCAGATGTAACTTTGGCCTTTTCCAGGTTCTAGGTAAGCTCATGCTTAGAGACTATTTCTGTGTCGACCACCTTGTTGCTCTAATTGGAGAAACGTGGCCTCTTGTAGGACTCACTGATCTGAAAACTGCAGTTTTGAGCCAACCCCAGGCAAAGCAAAGTCCCTGTGAGACTGTGGTGTCTAATCTGGCAGCAGAGTTGCTTTGGAGCTCGAAGCCGCAGAGTGCAAGCCTTGAGCTGCAGAGCTGAGGTGCGGCACTCAGGCCCTGAGTTTGGGACTCAAAAGTGGCAGGGTGCTAGCCTTGAGCTGGAGAGCTGAGGGACAGTGCCCAGGCCCTGAGTTCAAGTCCAGCAACTAAGCAAGTGAATTGCCAATGGGACATTTATCCCTGTGTGGAGAAACTCTACTGGGACACGATGCAGAAAGCCTCTGCTGGGATGGCAGAGATGGTGTCAGATCTTAGTCACTTGTGCTTGGCCGATCAAATTAATCAGAGCCGGGAGGTAATAGAATAGTTTGTAAGCATGCCTTACTAATGCCCGTGCCTTTCATAACTGGGCAGGAACTTGTCAATCTTCTGTGATAGTGGGTAGTTTAAAGCCCTAATTGAGCGAAATTTTTATTTATTTATTTATTTATTTATTTATTTATTTTTGACACCAGCCACAAATTCAGGAAAAGTTTGTGGATCTGAGGCTTGTGTCTCTATTAATCTGTTTAGATCTGACAACTGAAGCATTGTTAAGGTTGCAGAAATTTAGTTCCCCAGACAATCAAGAAAAGGCCTTTGCAAATGGGTGCTATGTAACTACACTATTGTAGCCAAAGATGGTTTGTGCAGTTGTTAAATGTTAAATATGATCTCCAGTTTGGAGCAAATTATTATTCCTGATATCTAATCCTTGCAATCCCTAATAAAACAGGCTAGGCTTCTTCAGGTCCCTGGTCAAGCACAGAGACAACGCCCCTGAGTCAGCTTGAAGAAGTCACAGAAGCTGAATCTCCGCCCATCTATCCCCTTTAGATGAAGGGACCAGTCATTTTTGGAAAGTGAGACAGGGTAATGAGATAATTAGAGATAGTGGAAAGAATAGAAATTGCACTTGTGTTTCTTTTAAAATAAAGATGGGGGATATGTCGGGAGCAAGAGTGGAATCAAACTGTACTTTGATTTGCATCAGATAATTGCTTGATTGTCTTATTGCTTTTTGGCCTTCTCCTGTTCAATTGATCTGAGATTTACCATATGAATGTAACCCCCAACAGTTCCCTGATTAACCATCTGGATGTAACACCTGGCAGGGCCCTGGTCTCGAGAAGGGATAAAAACTTTGAGTTAAGAATAAACGAGGTGGCAGTTTTTGCTTGGGCTGCAGACCTCCTGGACCCTATGTGTTTGTCTCTCTTCTAATTTTTCCAGTCCTTGCCCCTTATTTCAGGAACCCCAATTTGCTGCCGGGAGGCCCCGGCAACTTCACATTCCTCCATTCTATGACTTCACAAACCTCCATTCTGTGACTTCACACACCTCCATTCTGTGACTTCACAAACCTCCATTCTATGATTTCTCACACCTCAATTCTATGACTTCACACACCTCCAGTTTATGACGTCACACACCTCTATTTTGACTTCACACACCTCCATTATGTGACTTCACACACATCCCTTCTGTGACTTCACACACCTCAATTCTATGACTTCACACACCTTCATTCTGTGACTTCAAACACCTCCATTCTAAGACTTCACACCTCCATTCTGACTTCACACACCTCCATTCTGTCACTTCACACACCTCCATTATATGACTTCACACACCTCCATTCTATGACTTCACACACCTCCATTCTATGACTTCACACACCTCCATTCTGTGACTTGACACACCTCCATTCTATGACTTCACACACCTTCTTCTTACTTCACAAACATACATTCTATGACTTCACACACCTCCATTCTATAACTTCACACACCTACATTCTGTGACTTCACACACCTCCATTCTGACTTCACAGAGCTCCATTCTATGACTTCACACACCTCCATTCTTACTTTACAAACATCCATTCTATAACTTCACACACCTCCATTCTATGACTTTACACACCTCCATTCTGTGAATTCACAATCCTCCATTCTGTGATGTCACACATCTCCATTCTGTGACTTCACACATCTCCATTCTATGACTTCACACACTTGCATTGTGACGTCACACACCTCCATTCTATGAGTTCACACACCTCCATTCTGACTTCACACACCTCCATTCTATTACTTCAAACACCTCCATTCTGAATTCACACAGCTCCATTCTGTGACTTCACAAAACTCCATTCTATGGTTTCACACACCTCCATACTATGACTTCACACAACTCCATCTATGACTTCACACACCTCCATTCTGACATCACACACCTCTATTCTATGACTTTGCACACCTCCATTCTTTGACTTCACACACCTCCGTTTTGACTTCACACACTTCCATTCTGTGACTTCACACACCTCCATTCTGTGACTTCACACACCAACATTGTTTGACCTCACACACCTCCATTCTTTGACTTCACACACCTCCATTCTATTAGTTCACAAACATCCATTCTATGAGTTCAACACCAAAATTTTGTCTTCACACACCTCCATTCTATGACTTCACAAACCTTCATTCTTAATTCAGAATCATCCATTCTATGACTTCACACACCTCCATTCTATGACTTCGCAAACCTCCATTCTGTGACTTCACACACCTCCATTCGGCGTTCACACACCTCCATTCGGTGGCTTCACACACCTCCATTCTGACTTCACACACCTCCATTCTATGACTTCACACACTTCCATTCTATGACTTCACACACCTCCATTCTGTGACTTCACACACCTCCATTCTGTGACTTCACACACCTCCATTCTATGACTTCACACACCAATATTATATGATTTAACACACCTCCATTCTATGAGTTCACACACCTCCATTCTGACTTCACAAACCTCCATTCTATTACTTCACACACCTCCATTCTGAATTCACACAGCTCCATTCTGTGACTTCACAAAACTCCATTCTATGGTTTCACACACCTCCATACTATGACTTCACACAACTCCATCTATGACTTCACACACCTCCATTCTGACATCACACACCTCTATTCTATGACTTTGCACACCTCCATTCTTTGACTTCACACACCTCCGTTTTGACTTCACACACTTCCATTCTGTGACTTCACACACCTCCATTCTGTGACTTCACACACCACCATTGTTTGACTTCACACACCTCCATTCTTTGACTTCACACACCTACATTCTATTAGTTCACAAACATCCATTCTATGAGTTCAACACCAAAATTTTGTCTTCACACACCTCCATTCTATGACTTCACACACCTTCATTCTTAATTCAGAAACATCCATTCTATGACTTCACACACCTCCATTCGGAGTTCACACACCTCCATTCGGTGACTTCACACACCTTCATTCTGACTTCACACACCTCCATTCTATGACTTCACACACTTCCATTCTATGACTTCACACACCTCCATTCTGTGACTTCACACACCTCCATTCTATGACTTCACACACCAACATTCTATGATTTAACACACCTCCATTCTATGATTTCACACATCCATTTTGACTTCACACACCTAAAATATTTGACTTCATACCCGTCCATTCTGTGACTTCACACACCTCCATTCTATGACTTCACACACCTCCTTTCTGTGACTTCACCCACCTCCATTCTGGGACTTCACATACCTCCATTCTATGACTTCACAAACCTCCATTCTGTGACTTCACACACCTCCATTCTGTGACTTCACACACCTCCATTCTGAGTTCACACACCTCCACTCTGTGACTTCACACACCTCCATTCTGAGTTCACACACCTCCATTCTATGATTTCTCACACCTCAATTCTATGACTTCACACACCTCCAGTTTATGACGTCACACACCTCTATTTTGACTTCACACACCTCCATTATGTGACTTCACACACATCACTTCTGTGACTTCACACACCTCAATTCTATGACTTCACACACCTTCATTCTGTGACTTAACACACCTCCATTCTATGACTTCACACACTTCCATTCTATGATTTCACATACCTCCATGCTATGACTTCACACACCTCCATTCTGTGACTTCACACACCTCCATTCTGAGTTCACACACCTCCACTCTGTGACTTCACAAACCTCCATTCTATGATTTCACACACCTCCATTCTATGACTTCACACACCTCCATTTTATGACGTCACACACCTCCATTTTGGCTTCTCACACCTCCATTCTGTGACTTCACCCACCTCCATTCTATGACTTCACACACTTCCTTTGTGACGTCACACACCTATATTCTATGAGTTCACACACCTCCATTCTATGACTTCACACACCTCCATTCTGACTTCACACACCTCCATTCTATGACTTCACATACCTCGAATATGTGACTTCACTCACCTCCACTCTAATACTTCACACTCCTCCAATCTATGACTTCCCACACCTCCTTTCTATGACTTCACCCACCTCCATTTTATGACTTCACACACCTCAATTCTGTGACTTCACACACCTACATTCTATGAGTTCATACCTTCCACTCTGTTATTTCACAGACCTCCATACTATGACTTCACACACTTCCATTCTATGACTTCACACACCTCCATTCTGTGACTTTACACACCTCCATTCTGACTTCATACACCTCCATTCTGTGACGTCACACACCTCCATTCTGTGACTTCGCACACCTCCATTCTATGATTTCACACACCTCCATTCTATGACTTCACCCACCTCAATTCTATGACTTCACACCTCCATTCTGACTTCACACACCTCCATTCTGTCACTTCACACACCTCCATTATATGACTTCACACACCTCCATTCTATGACTTCACACACCTCCATTCTGTGACTTCACACACCTCCATTCTATGACTTCACACACCTCCATTCTATGACTTCACACACTTCCATTGTGACGTCACACACCTCCATTCTATGAGTTCACACACCTCCATTCTGACTTCACACACCTCCATTCTATTACTTCACACACCTCCATTCTGAATTCACACAGCTCCATTCTGTGACTTCACAAAACTCCATTCTATGGTTTCACACATCTCCATACTACGACTTCACACAACTCCATCTATGACTTCACACACCTCCATTCTGACATCACACACCTCTATTCTATGACTTCGCACACCTCCATTCTGACATCACACACCTCAATTCTATGACTTCACAGACCTCGAATCTGTGACTTCACTCACCTGCACTCTATGACTTCACACTGCTCCATTCTATGACTTACCACACCTTTTTTCTATGACGTCACCCGCCTCCAATCTATGACTACCCACCTCCATTCTGACTTCACACACCTCAATTCTATGACTTCACACACTTCCATTCTGTGACTTCACACACCTCCATTCTATGACTTCACACACCTCCATTCTTTGACTTCACACACCTTCATTCTGTGACTTCACACACCTCCATTCTGAGTTGACACAACTCCATTCGGTGACGTCACACATCTCCATTCTGACTTCACACACCTCCATTCAATGACTTCACACACTTCCATTCTATGACTTCACACACTTCCATTCTGTGACTTCACAAATCTCCATTCTGAGTTCACACACCTCCATTCTGTGACTTCACACACCTCCATTCTGTGACTTCACACACCTCCATTGTGTGACTTCACACACTTCCATTCTGTGACTTCACACACCTCCATTTTATGACCTCACACACCCTCATTCTATGATTTCACAGACCTCCATTCTATGACTTCAAACATCCATTTTTGACTTCACACACATCTAATATATGACTTCAAACACCTCAATTCTGTGATTTCACACACCTCCATTCTATGACTTCACACACTTCCATTCTATGATTTCACATACCTCCATGCTATGACTTCACACACCTCCATTCTGTGACTTCACACACCTCCATTCTGAGTTCACACACCTCCATTCTGTGACTTCACAAACCTCCCTTCTATGATTTCACACACCTCCATTCTATGACTTCACACACCTCCATTTTATGACGTCACACACCTCCATTTTGATTTCTCGCACCTCCATTCTGTGACTTCACACACCTCCATTCTATGACTTCACACACTTCCATTGTGACATCACACACCTCCATTCTATGAGTTCACACACCTCCATTCTATGACTTCACACACCTCCATTCTGACTTCACACACCTCCATTCTATGACTTCACAGACATCGAATATGTGACTTCACTCACCTCCACTCTATGACTTCACACTCCTCCATTCTATGACTTCCCACACCTCCTTCCTATGACTTCACCCACCTCCATTTTATGACTTCACACACCTCCATTCTGTGAATTCACACACCTCCATTCTATGACCTCACACACCCTCAATCTATGATTTCACACACCTCAATTCTATGACTTCACACATCCATTTTGACTTCACACACCTCCAATATATGACTTCAAACACCTCAATTCTGTCACTTCACACACCTCCATTCTATGACCTCATACCCTCCATTCTGTGACTCCACACACCTCCATTCTATGACTTCACACACTTCCATTCTATGACTTCACACACCTCCATTCTGTGACTTTACACACCTCCATGTGAGTTCACAATCCTCCATTCTGTGATGTCACACATCTCCATTCTGTGACTTCACACACCTCCATTCTATGACTTCACACAATTCCATTCTTTGACTTCACCCAGCTCCATTCTATGACTTCACACATCCATTCTGATTTCACACACCTCCATTCTGTGACTTCACACACCTCCATTCTATGACTTCAAACACTTCCCTTCTATGACTTCACACACCTCCATTCTATGACTTCACACACCTCCATTCTATGACTTCCCACACCTGCATTCTGACTTCACACACCTCCATTCTATGACTTCACACATCTTCTTTCTGTAACTTCCCACACTTCCAATGTTTGACTTCACAAACCTCCATTCCATGACTTCACACACCTCCATTCTATGAGTTCACACACCTCCATTCTTTGACTTCACACACCTCCATTTTGACTTCACACACCTACATTCTGTGACTTCACACACCTCCATTTGTGATTTCACACACCACCATTTTGATTTCACACACCTCCATTCTGTGACTTCACACACCTCCGTTCTTTGAGTTCACACACCTCCGTTTTGACTTCACACACTTCCATTCTCTGACTTCACACACCTCCATTCTGTGACTTTACACACCACCATTGTTTGACTTCACACACCTCCATTCTTTAACTTCACACACCTCCATTCCACGACTTCACACACCTCCATTGTATTAGTTCACACACCCTCATTCTATGATTTCACACACCTCCATTCTATGACTTCACACATCCATTTTGACTTCACACACCTCCATTCTATTACTTCAAACACCTCCATTCTGAATTTACACAGCCTCATTCTGTGACTTCACAAAACTCCATTCTATGGTTTCACACACCTCCATACTATGACTTGACACAACTCCATCTATGACTTCACACACCTCCATTCTGACATCACACACCTCTATTCTTTGACTTCGCAACCCTCCATTCTGACATCACACACCTCAATTCTATGACTTCACAGACCTCGAATCTGTGACTTCACTCACCTGCACTCTATGACTTCACACTCCTCCTTTCTATGACTTACCACACCTCCTTTCTATGACGTCACCCACCTGCAATCTATGACTACCCACCTCCATTCTGACTTCACACACCTCCATTCTCTGACTTCCCACACCTCCATTCTATGACTTCACACACCTTCATTTTTCCTTCAGAAACATCCATTCTATGACTTCACACACCTCCATTCTATGACTTCACAAACCTCCATTCTGTGACTTCACAAACCTCCATTCTGAGTTGACAAAACTCCATTCGGTGACGACACACATCTCCATTCTGACTTCACACACCTCCATTCTATGACTTCACACACTTCCATTCTATGACTTCACACACTTCCATTCTATGATTTCACATACCTCCATGCTATGACTTCACACACCTCCATTCTGTGACTTCACACACCTCCATTCTGAGTTCACACACCTCCATTCTGTGACTTCACAAACCTCCCTTCTATGATTTCACACACCTCCATTCTATGACTTCACACACCTCCATTTTATGACGTCACACACCTCCATTTTGATTTCTCGCACCTCCATTCTGTGACTTCACACACCTCCATTCTATGACTTCACACACTTCCATTGTGACATCACACAACTCCATTCTATGAGTTCACACACCTCCATTCTATGACTTCACACACCTCCATTCTGACTTCACACACCTCCATTCTATGACTTCACAGACATCGAATATGTGACTTCACTCACCTCCACTCTATGACTTCACACTCCTCCATTCTATGACTTCCCACACCTCCTTCCTATGACTTCACCCACCTCCATTTTATGACTTCACACACCTCCATTCTGTGAATTCACACACCTCCATTCTATGACCTCACACACCCTCAATCTATGATTTCACACACCTCAATTCTATGACTTCACACATCCATTTTGACTTCACACACCTCCAATATATGACTTCAAACACCTCAATTCTGTCACTTCACACACCTCCATTCTATGACCTCATACCCTCCATTCTGTGACTCCACACACCTCCATTCTATGACTTCACACACTTCCATTCTATGACTTCACACACCTCCATTCTGTGACTTTACACACCTCCATGTGAGTTCACAATCCTCCATTCTGTGATGTCACACATCTCCATTCTGTGACTTCACACACCTCCATTCTATGACTTCACACAATTCCATTCTTTGACTTCACCCAGCTCCATTCTATGACTTCACACATCCATTCTGATTTCACACACCTCCATTCTGTGACTTCACACACCTCCATTCTATGACTTCAAACACTTCCCTTCTATGACTTCACACACCTCCATTCTATGACTTCACACACCTCCATTCTATGACTTCCCACACCTGCATTCTGACTTCACACACCTCCATTCTATGACTTCACACATCTTCTTTCTGTAACTTCCCACACTTCCAATGTTTGACTTCACAAACCTCCATTCCATGACTTCACACACCTCCATTCTATGAGTTCACACACCTCCATTCTTTGACTTCACACACCTCCATTTTGACTTCACACACCTACATTCTGTGACTTCACACACCTCCATTTGTGATTTCACACACCACCATTTTGATTTCACACACCTCCATTCTGTGACTTCACACACCTCCGTTCTTTGAGTTCACACACCTCCGTTTTGACTTCACACACTTCCATTCTCTGACTTCACACACCTCCATTCTGTGACTTTACACACCACCATTGTTTGACTTCACACACCTCCATTCTTTAACTTCACACACCTCCATTCCACGACTTCACACACCTCCATTGTATTAGTTCACACACATCCATTCTATGAGTTCACACACCACATTTTGTCTTCACACACCTCCATTCTATGACTACGCAAACCTCCATTCTGTGACTTCACACACCTCCATTCGGAGTTTACACACCTCCATTCGGTGACTTCACACACCACGATTCTCACTTCACACATCTCAATTCTATGACTTCACACACTTCCATTCTGTGACTTCACAGACCTCCATTCTGTGACTTCACACACCTCCATTCTGACTTCACACAGCTCCATTCTATGACTTCACACACCTCCATTCTTACTTTACAAACATCCATTCTATAACTTCACACACCTCCATTCTATGATTTTACACAACTCCAATCTGTGACTTCACATACCTCCATTCTATGACTTCACACACCTCCATTCTGTGACTTCACACACCTCCATTCTATGACTTCACACACTTCCATTGTGACGTCACACACCTCCATTCTATGAGTTCACACACCTCTATTCTATGACTTCACACACCTCCATTCTGACTTCACACACCTCCATTCTATGACTTCGCAGACCTCGAATATGTGACTTCACTCACCTCCACTCTATGACTTCACACTCCTCCATTCTATGAATTCCCACACCTCCTTTCTGTGACTTCACCCACCTCCATTTTATGACTTCACACACCTGCATTCTTTGACTTCACACACCTCCATTCTATGACCTCACACACCCTCATTCTATGATTTCACACACCTCCATTCTATGACTTCACACATCCATTTTGACTTCACACACCTCCATTCTATTACTTCAAACACCTCCATTCTGAATTTACACAGCCTCATTCTGTGACTTCACAAAACTCCATTCTATGGTTTCACACACCTCCATACTATGACTTGACACAACTCCATCTATGACTTCACACACCTCCATTCTGACATCACACACCTCTATTCTTTGACTTCGCAACCCTCCATTCTGACATCACACACCTCAATTCTATGACTTCACAGACCTCGAATCTGTGACTTCACTCACCTGCACTCTATGACTTCACACTCCTCCTTTCTATGACTTACCACACCTCCTTTCTATGACGTCACCCACCTGCAATCTATGACTACCCACCTCCATTCTGACTTCACACACCTCCATTCTCTGACTTCCCACACCTCCATTCTATGACTTCACACACCTTCATTTTTCCTTCAGAAACATCCATTCTATGACTTCACACACCTCCATTCTATGACTTCACAAACCTCCATTCTGTGACTTCACAAACCTCCATTCTGAGTTGACAAAACTCCATTCGGTGACGACACACATCTCCATTCTGACTTCACACACCTCCATTCTATGACTTCACACACTTCCATTCTATGACTTCACACATCTCCATTCTGTGACTTCACAAACCTCCATTCTGAGTTCACACACCTCCATTCTGTGACTTCACACAGTTCCAGTCTTTGACTTCACACACCTCCATTGCGTGACTTCAACACTTCCATTCTATGACTTCACACACCTCCATTTTATAACTTCACACACCTCCATTCTATGACTTCACAGACCTCCATTCTATGACCTCACACACCCTCATTCTATGATTTCACAGACCTCCATTCTATGACTTCAAACATCCATTTTGACTTCACACACCTCTAATATATGACTTCAAACACCTAAATTCTGTGATTTCACACACCTCCATTCTATGAGTTCACACACTTCCATTCTATGATTTCACATACCTCCATGCTATGACTTCACACACCTCCATTCTGTGACTTCACACACCATTCTGAGTTCACACACCTCCATTCTGTGACTTCACAAACCTCCATTCTATGATTTCACACACCTCCATTCTATGACTTCACACATCTCCATTTTATGACTTCACACACCTCCATTTTGACTTCTCACACCTCCATTCTGCGACTTCACACACCTCCATTCTATGACTTCACACACTTCCATTGTGACGTCACACACCTCCATTCTATGAGTTCACACACCTCCATTCTATGACTTCACACACCTCCATTCTCACGTCACACACCTACATTCTATGACTTCACAGACCTCGAATATGTGACTTCACTCAACTCCACTCTATGACTTCACACTCCTCCATTCTATGACTTCCCACACCTCCTTTCTATGACTTCACCCACCTCCATTTTCTGACTTCACACACCTCCATTCTGTGACTTCACACACCTCCATTCTATGACCTCACACACCCTCATTCTATGATTTCACACACCTCCATTCTATGACTTCACACATCCATTTTGACTTCACACACCTCCAATATATGACTTCAAACGCCTCAGTTCAGTCACTTCACACACCTCCATTCTATGACCTCATACCCTCCATTCTATGACTCCACACACCTCCATTCTGTGACTTCACACACTTCCATTCTATGACTTCACAAATCTCCATTCTGGGACTACACACACCTCCATTCTGAGTTGACAAAACTCCATTCGGTGACGTCACACATCTCCATTCTGACTTCGCATATCTCCATTCTATGACTTCACACACTTCCATTCTATGACTTCACACACCTCCATTCTGTGACTTCACAAACCTCCATTCTGAGTTGACACCTCCATTCTGTGACGTCACACACCTCCATTCTGTGACTTCACACAACTCCATTCTATGATTTCACACACCTCCATTCTATGACTTCACACACCTCCATTCTATGACTTCATACCTCCATATTGACTTCACACACCTCCATTCTGTGACTTGACCCACCTCCATTATATGACTTCACACACCTCCATTCTATGACTTCACACACCTCCATTCTATGACTTCACACACCTCCATTCTGTGACTTCACACACCTCCATTGTATGACTTCACACACCTTCATTCTTGCTTCACAAACTTACATTCTATGACTTCACACACCTCCATTCTATGACTTCACAAACCTCCATTCGGTGACTTCACACATCTCCATTCTGACTTCACACACCTCCATTCTATGACTTCACACACCTCCATTCTATGACTTCACACACTTCCATTCTTTGACTTCACACACCTCCATTCTGTGTTCACACACCTCAATTCTGTGACTTCACACACCTCCATTCTGACTTCACACACCTCCATTCTATGACTTCACACACCTGCATTCTATGACTTCACACACCTCCATTCTTTGACTTCACACACCTAAATTCTGAGTTGACACACCTTCATTCTGTGACTTCACACACCTCCAGTCTTGACTTCACACACCTCCATTGCGTGACTTCAACACTTCCATTCTATGACTTCACACACCTCCATTTTATAACTTCACACACCTCCATTCTATGACTTCACAGACCTCCATTCTATGACCTCACACACCCTCATTCTATGATTTCACAGACCTCCATTCTATGACTTCAAACATCCATTTTGACTTCACACACCTCTAATATATGACTTCAAACACCTAAATTCTGTGATTTCACACACCTCCATTCTATGAGTTCACACACTTCCATTCTATGATTTCACATACCTCCATGCTATGACTTCACACACCTCCATTCTGTGACTTCACACACCATTCTGAGTTCACACACCTCCATTCTGTGACTTCACAAACCTCCATTCTATGATTTCACACACCTCCATTCTATGACTTCACACATCTCCATTTTATGACTTCACACACCTCCATTTTGACTTCTCACACCTCCATTCTGCGACTTCACACACCTCCATTCTATGACTTCACACACTTCCATTGTGACGTCACACACCTCCATTCTATGAGTTCACACACCTCCATTCTATGACTTCACACACCTCCATTCTCACGTCACACACCTACATTCTATGACTTCACAGACCTCGAATATGTGACTTCACTCAACTCCACTCTATGACTTCACACTCCTCCATTCTATGACTTCCCACACCTCCTTTCTATGACTTCACCCACCTCCATTTTCTGACTTCACACACCTCCATTCTGTGACTTCACACACCTCCATTCTATGACCTCACACACCCTCATTCTATGATTTCACACACCTCCATTCTATGACTTCACACATCCATTTTGACTTCACACACCTCCAATATATGACTTCAAACGCCTCAGTTCAGTCACTTCACACACCTCCATTCTATGACCTCATACCCTCCATTCTATGACTGCACACACCTCCATTCTGTGACTTCACACACTTCCATTCTATGACTTCACAAATCTCCATTCTGGGACTACACACACCTCCATTCTGAGTTGACAAAACTCCATTCGGTGACGTCACACATCTCCATTCTGACTTCGCATATCTCCATTCTATGACTTCACACACTTCCATTCTATGACTTCACACACCTCCATTCTGTGACTTCACAAACCTCCATTCTGAGTTGACACCTCCATTCTGTGACGTCACACACCTCCATTCTGTGACTTCACACAACTCCATTCTATGATTTCACACACCTCCATTCTATGACTTCACACACCTCCATTCTATGACTTCATACCTCCATATTGACTTCACACACCTCCATTCTGTGACTTGACCCACCTCCATTATATGACTTCACACACCTCCATTCTATGACTTCACACACCTCCATTCTATGACTTCACACACCTCCATTCTGTGACTTCACACACCTCCATTGTATGACTTCACACACCTTCATTCTTGCTTCACAAACTTACATTCTATGACTTCACACACCTCCATTCTATGACTTCACAAACCTCCATTCGGTGACTTCACACATCTCCATTCTGACTTCACACACCTCCATTCTATGACTTCACACACCTCCATTCTATGACTTCACACACTTCCATTCTTTGACTTCACACACCTCCATTCTGTGTTCACACACCTCAATTCTGTGACTTCACACACCTCCATTCTGACTTCACACACCTCCATTCTATGACTTCACACACCTGCATTCTATGACTTCACACACCTCCATTCTTTGACTTCACACACCTAAATTCTGAGTTGACACACCTTCATTCTGTGACTTCACACACCTCCAGTCTTGACTTCACACACCTCCGTGTGACTTCACACACTTCCATTCTATGACTTCACACACCTCCATTTTAACTTCACACACCTCCATTCTGTGACTTCACACACCTCCATTCTATGACCTCACACACCCTCATTCTATGATATCACAGACCTCCACATTCTATGACTTCAAACATCCATTTTGGACTTCACACACCTCTAATATATGACTTCAAACATCTCAATTCTGTGATTTCACACACCTCCATTCTATGACTTCACACACTTCCATTCTATGATTTCATATACCTCCATGCTATGACTTCACACACCTCCATTCTGTGGACTTCACCCCTCCATTCTGAGTTCACACACCCTCCATTCTGTGACTTCACAAACCTCCATTCTATGATTTCACACACCTCCATTCTATGCCTTCACACACTCCATTTTAATGACGTCATACACCTCCATTTTGACTTCTCACACCTCCATTCTGTGACTTCACACACCTCCATTCTATGACTTCACACACTTCCATAGTGACATCACACACCTCCATTCTATGAGTTCACACACCTCCATTCTATGACTTCACACACCTCCATTCTGACTTCACACACCTCCATTCTATGAGTTCACACACCTCCATTCTATGACTTCACACACCTCCATTCTGACTTCACACACCTCCATTCTATGACTTCACAGACCTCGAATATGTGACTTCACTCACCTCCACTCTATGACTTCACACTCCTCCATTCTATGACTTCACACACTTCCATTGTGACATCACACACCTCCATTCTATGAGTTCACACACCTCCATTCTATGACTTCACACACCTCCATTCTGACTTCACACACCTCCATTCTATGACTTCACAGACCTCGAATATGTGACTTCACTCACCTCCACTCTATGACTTCACACTCCTCCATTCTATGACTTCCCACACCTCCTTTCTATGACTTCACCCACCTCCATTTTCTGACTTCACACACCTCCATTCTGTGACTTCACACACCTCCATTCTATGACCTCACACACCCTCATTCTATGATTTCACACACCTCCATTCTATGACTTCACACATCCATTTGACTTCACACACCTCCAATATATGACTTCAAACACCTCAATTCTGTCACTTCACACACCTCCATTCTATGACCTCATACCCTCCATTCTGTGACATCACACACCTCCCTTCTATGACTTCACACAATTCCATTCTATAAATTCACCCACCTCCATTCTATGACTTCACACCTCCATTCTGACTTCACACACCTCCATTCTGTGACATCACACACCTCCATTCTATGACTTCACACACCTCCATTCTATGACTTCCCACACCTGCATTCTGACTTCACACACCTCCATTCTATGACTTCACGCATCTTCTGTCTGTAACTTCCCACACTTCCAATGTTTGACTTCACGAACCTCCATTCCATGACTTCACACACCTCCATTCTATGAGTTCAAACACCTCCATTCTTTGACTTCACACACCTCCATTTTGACTTCACACACCTACATTCTGTGACTTCACAAAACTCCATTTGTGACTTCACACACCACCATTTTGATTTCATACACCTCCATTCTGTGACTTCACACACCTCCATTCTTTGAGTTCACACACCTCCGTTTTGATTTCACACACTTCCTTTCTGTGACTTCACACACCTCCATTATGTGACTTCACACACCACCATTGTTTGACTTCACACACCTCCATTCTTTGACTTCACACACCTCCATTCCACGACTTCACACACCTCCATTCTATTAGTTCACACAATTCCATTCTATGAGTTCACACACCACAATTTTGTCTTCACACACCTCCATTTTATGACTTCGCAAACCTCCATTCTGTGACTTCACACACCTCCATTCTATGACCTCACACACCCTCATTCTATGATAACACAGACCTCCATTCTATGACTTCAAACATCCATTTTGACTTCACACACCTCTAATATATGACTTCAAACACCTCAATTCTGTGATTTCACACACCTCCATTCTATGACTTCACACACTTCCATTCTATGATTTCATATACCTCCATGCTATGACTTCACACACCTCCATTCTGTGACTTCACACACCTCCATTCTGAGTTCACACTCCTCAATTCTGTGACTTCACAAACCTCCATTCTATGATTTCACACACCTCCATTCTATGCCTTCACACACCTCCATTTTATGACGTCATACACCTCCATTTTGACTTCTCACACCTCCATTCTGTGACTTCACACACTTCCATTGTGACATCACACACCTCCATTTTATGAGTTCACACACCTCCATTCTATGACTTCACACAACTCCATTCTGACTTCACATACCTCCATTCTATGACTTCACAGACCTCGAATATGTGACTTCACTCACCTCCACTCTATGACTTCACACTCCTCCATTCTATGACTTCACACACTTCCATTGTGACATCACACACCTCCATTTTATGAGTTCACACACCTCCATTCTATGACTTCACACACCTCCATTCTGACTTCACACACCTCCATTCTATGACTTCACAGACCTCGAATATGAGACTTCACTCACCTCCACTCTATGACTTCACACTCCTCCATTCTATGACTTCCCACACCTCCTTTCTATGACTTCACCCACCTCCATTTTATGACTTCACACAACTCCATTCTGTGAATTCACACACCTCCATTCTATGACCTCATGCACCCTCATTCTATGATTTCACACACCTCCATTCTATGACTTCACACATCCATTTTGACTTCACACACCTCCAATATATGACTTCAAACACCTCAATTCTGTCACTTCACACACCTCCATTCTATGACCTAATACCCTCCTTTCTGTGACATCACACACCTCCTTCTATGACTTCACACAATTCCATTCTATAAATTCACCCACCTCCATTCTATGATTTCACACCTCCATTCTGACTTCACACACCTCCATTCTGTGACATCACACACCTCCATTCTATGACTTCACACACCTCCATTCTATGACTTCCCACACCTGCATTCTGACTTCACACACCTCCATTCTATGACTTCACGCATCTTCTGTCTGTAACTTCCCACACTTCCAATGTTTGACTTCACGAACCTCCATTCCATGACTTCACACACCTCCATTCTATGAGTTCAAACACCTTCATTCTTTGACTTCACACACCTCCATTTTGACTTCACACACCTACATTCTGTGACTTCACAAAACTCCATTTGTGACTTCACACACCACCATTTTGATTTCATACACCTCCATTCTGTGACTTCACACACCTCCATTCTTTGAGTTCACACACCTCCGTTTTGACTTCACACACTTCCTTTCTGTGACTTCACACACCTCCATTCTTTGACTTCACACACCTCCATTCCACGACTTCACACACCTCCATTCTATTAGTTCACACAATTCCATTCTATGAGTTCACACACCACAATTTTGTCTTCACACACCTCCATTTTATGACTTCGCAAATCTCCATTCTGTGACTTCACACACCTCCATTCTATGACCTCACACACCCTCATTCTTTGATATCACAGACCTCCATTCTATGACTTCAAACATCCATTTTGACTTCACACACCTCTAATATATGACTTCAACCACCTCAATTCTGTGATTTCACACACCTCCATTCTATGACTTCACACACTTCCATTCTATGATTTCATATACCTCCATGTTATGACTTCACACACCTCCATTCTGTGACTTCACACACCTCCATTCTGAGTTCACACACCTCCATTCTGTGACTTCACAAACCTCCATTCTATGATTTCACACACCTCCATTCTATGCCTTCACACACCTTCATTTTATGACGTCATACACCTACATTTTGACTTCTCACACCTCCATTCTGTGACTTCACACACCTCCATTCTATGACTTCACACACTTCCATTGTGACATCACACACCTCCATTCTATGAATTCACACACCTCCATTCTATGACTTCACACACCTCCATTCTGACTTCACACACCTCCATTCTATGACTTCACAGACCTCGAATATGTGACTTCACTCACCTCCACTCTATGACTTCACACTCCTCCATTCTATGACTTCACACACTTCCATTGTGACATCACACACCTCCATTCTATGATTTCACACACCTCCATTCTATGACTTCACACACCTCCATTCTGACTTCACACACCTCCATTCTATGACTTCACAGACCTCGAATATGAGACTTCACTCACCTCCACTCTATGACTTCACACTCCTCCATTCTATGACTTCCCACACCTCCTTTCTATGACTTCACCCACCTCCATTTTATGACTTCACACACCTCCATTCTGTGACTTGACACACCTCCATTCTATGACCTCATGCACCCTCATTCTATGATTTCACACACCTCCATTTTATGACTTCACACATCCATTTTGACTTCACACAACTCCAATATATGACTTCAAACACCTCAATTCTGTCACTTCACACACCTCCATTTTGACTTCACACACCTACATTCTGTGACTTCACAAAACTCCATTTGTGACTTCACACACCACCATTTTGATTTCATACACCTCCATTCTGTGACTTCACACACCTCCATTCTTTGAGTTCACACACCTCCGTTTTGACTTCACACACTTCCTTTCTGTGACTTCACACACCTCCATTATGTGACTTCACACACCACCATTGTTTGACTTCACACACCTCCATTCTTTGACTTCACACACCTCCATTCCACGACTTCACACACCTCCATTCTATTAGTTCACACAATTCCATTCTATGAGTTCACACACCACAATTTTGTCTTCACACACCTCCATTTTATGACTTCGCAAACCTCCATTCTGACTTCACACACCTCCATTCTATGACTTCACATACCTCGAATATTTGACTTCACTCACCTCCACTCTAATACTTCACACTCCTCCAATCTATGACTTCCCACACCTCCTTTCTATGACTTCACCCACCTCCATTTTATGACTTCACACACCTCAATTCTGTGACTTCACACACCTACATTCTATGAGTTCATACCATCCACTCTGTTATTTCACAGACCTCCATACTATGACTTCACACACTTCCATTCTATGACTTCACACACCTCCATTCTGTGACTTTACACACCTCCATTCTGACTTCATACACCTCCATTCTGTGACGTCACACACCTCCATTCTGTGACTTCGCACACCTCCATTCTATGATTTCACACACCTCCATTCTATGACTTCACCCACCTCAATTCTATGACTTCACACCTCCATTCTGACTTCACACACCTCCATTCTGTCACTTCACACACCTCCATTATATGACTTCACACACCTCCATTCTATGACTTCACACACCTCCATTCTGTGACTTCACACACCTCCATTCTATGACTTCACACACCTCCATTCTATGACTTCACACACTTCCATTGTGACGTCACACACCTCCATTCTATGAGTTCACACACCTCCATTCTGACTTCACACACCTCCATTCTATTACTTCACACACCTCCATTCTGAATTCACACAGCTCCATTCTGTGACTTCACAAAACTCCATTCTATGGTTTCACACATCTCCATACTACGACTTCACACAACTCCATCTATGACTTCACACACCTCCATTCTGACATCACACACCTCTATTCTATGACTTCGCACACCTCCATTCTGACATCACACACCTCAATTCTATGACTTCACAGACCTCGAATCTGTGACTTCACTCACCTGCACTCTATGACTTCACACTGCTCCATTCTATGACTTGCCACACCTTTTTTCTATGACGTCACCCGCCTCCAATCTATGACTACCCACCTCCATTCTGACTTCACACACCTCAATTCTATGACTTCACACACTTCCATTCTGTGACTTCACACACCTCCATTCTATGACTTCACACACCTCCATTCTTTGACTTCACACACCTTCATTCTGTGACTTCACACACCTCCATTCTGAGTTGACACAACTCCATTCGGTGACGTCACACATCTCCATTCTGACTTCACACACCTCCATTCAATGACTTCACACACTTCCATTCTATGACTTCACACACTTCCATTCTGTGACTTCACAAATCTCCATTCTGAGTTCACACACCTCCATTCTGTGACTTCACACACCTCCATTCTGTGACTTCACACACCTCCATTGTGTGACTTCACACACTTCCATTCTGTGACTTCACACACCTCCATTTTATGACCTCACACACCCTCATTCTATGATTTCACAGACCTCCATTCTATGACTTCAAACATCCATTTTTGACTTCACACACATCTAATATATGACTTCAAACACCTCAATTCTGTGATTTCACACACCTCCATTCTATGACTTCACACACTTCCATTCTATGATTTCACATACCTCCATGCTATGACTTCACACACCTCCATTCTGTGACTTCACACACCTCCATTCTGAGTTCACACACCTCCATTCTGTGACTTCACAAACCTCCCTTCTATGATTTCACACACCTCCATTCTATGACTTCACACACCTCCATTTTATGACGTCACACACCTCCATTTTGATTTCTCGCACCTCCATTCTGTGACTTCACACACCTCCATTCTATGACTTCACACACTTCCATTGTGACATCACACACCTCCATTCTATGAGTTCACACACCTCCATTCTATGACTTCACACACCTCCATTCTGACTTCACACACCTCCATTCTATGACTTCACAGACATCGAATATGTGACTTCACTCACCTCCACTCTATGACTTCACACTCCTCCATTCTATGACTTCCCACACCTCCTTCCTATGACTTCACCCACCTCCATTTTATGACTTCACACACCTCCATTCTGTGAATTCACACACCTCCATTCTATGACCTCACACACCCTCAATCTATGATTTCACACACCTCAATTCTATGACTTCACACATCCATTTTGACTTCACACACCTCCAATATATGACTTCAAACACCTCAATTCTGTCACTTCACACACCTCCATTCTATGACCTCATACCCTCCATTCTGTGACTCCACACACCTCCATTCTATGACTTCACACACTTCCATTCTATGACTTCACACACCTCCATTCTGTGACTTTACACACCTCCATGTGAGTTCACAATCCTCCATTCTGTGATGTCACACATCTCCATTCTGTGACTTCACACACCTCCATTCTATGACTTCACACAATTCCATTCTTTGACTTCACCCAGCTCCATTCTATGACTTCACACATCCATTCTGATTTCACACACCTCCATTCTGTGACTTCACACACCTCCATTCTATGACTTCAAACACTTCCCTTCTATGACTTCACACACCTCCATTCTATGACTTCACACACCTCCATTCTATGACTTCCCACACCTGCATTCTGACTTCACACACCTCCATTCTATGACTTCACACATCTTCTTTCTGTAACTTCCCACACTTCCAATGTTTGACTTCACAAACCTCCATTCCATGACTTCACACACCTCCATTCTATGAGTTCACACACCTCCATTCTTTGACTTCACACACCTCCATTTTGACTTCACACACCTACATTCTGTGACTTCACACACCTCCATTTGTGATTTCACACACCACCATTTTGATTTCACACACCTCCATTCTGTGACTTCACACACCTCCGTTCTTTGAGTTCACACACCTCCGTTTTGACTTCACACACTTCCATTCTCTGACTTCACACACCTCCATTCTGTGACTTTACACACCACCATTGTTTGACTTCACACACCTCCATTCTTTAACTTCACACACCTCCATTCCACGACTTCACACACCTCCATTGTATTAGTTCACACACCCTCATTCTATGATTTCACACACCTCCATTCTATGACTTCACACATCCATTTTGACTTCACACACCTCCATTCTATTACTTCAAACACCTCCATTCTGAATTTACACAGCCTCATTCTGTGACTTCACAAAACTCCATTCTATGGTTTCACACACCTCCATACTATGACTTGACACAACTCCATCTATGACTTCACACACCTCCATTCTGACATCACACACCTCTATTCTTTGACTTCGCAACCCTCCATTCTGACATCACACACCTCAATTCTATGACTTCACAGACCTCGAATCTGTGACTTCACTCACCTGCACTCTATGACTTCACACTCCTCCTTTCTATGACTTACCACACCTCCTTTCTATGACGTCACCCACCTGCAATCTATGACTACCCACCTCCATTCTGACTTCACACACCTCCATTCTCTGACTTCCCACACCTCCATTCTATGACTTCACACACCTTCATTTTTCCTTCAGAAACATCCATTCTATGACTTCACACACCTCCATTCTATGACTTCACAAACCTCCATTCTGTGACTTCACAAACCTCCATTCTGAGTTGACAAAACTCCATTCGGTGACGACACACATCTCCATTCTGACTTCACACACCTCCATTCTATGACTTCACACACTTCCATTCTATGACTTCACACACTTCCATTCTATGATTTCACATACCTCCATGCTATGACTTCACACACCTCCATTCTGTGACTTCACACACCTCCATTCTGAGTTCACACACCTCCATTCTGTGACTTCACAAACCTCCCTTCTATGATTTCACACACCTCCATTCTATGACTTCACACACCTCCATTTTATGACGTCACACACCTCCATTTTGATTTCTCGCACCTCCATTCTGTGACTTCACACACCTCCATTCTATGACTTCACACACTTCCATTGTGACATCACACAACTCCATTCTATGAGTTCACACACCTCCATTCTATGACTTCACACACCTCCATTCTGACTTCACACACCTCCATTCTATGACTTCACAGACATCGAATATGTGACTTCACTCACCTCCACTCTATGACTTCACACTCCTCCATTCTATGACTTCCCACACCTCCTTCCTATGACTTCACCCACCTCCATTTTATGACTTCACACACCTCCATTCTGTGAATTCACACACCTCCATTCTATGACCTCACACACCCTCAATCTATGATTTCACACACCTCAATTCTATGACTTCACACATCCATTTTGACTTCACACACCTCCAATATATGACTTCAAACACCTCAATTCTGTCACTTCACACACCTCCATTCTATGACCTCATACCCTCCATTCTGTGACTCCACACACCTCCATTCTATGACTTCACACACTTCCATTCTATGACTTCACACACCTCCATTCTGTGACTTTACACACCTCCATGTGAGTTCACAATCCTCCATTCTGTGATGTCACACATCTCCATTCTGTGACTTCACACACCTCCATTCTATGACTTCACACAATTCCATTCTTTGACTTCACCCAGCTCCATTCTATGACTTCACACATCCATTCTGATTTCACACACCTCCATTCTGTGACTTCACACACCTCCATTCTATGACTTCAAACACTTCCCTTCTATGACTTCACACACCTCCATTCTATGACTTCACACACCTCCATTCTATGACTTCCCACACCTGCATTCTGACTTCACACACCTCCATTCTATGACTTCACACATCTTCTTTCTGTAACTTCCCACACTTCCAATGTTTGACTTCACAAACCTCCATTCCATGACTTCACACACCTCCATTCTATGAGTTCACACACCTCCATTCTTTGACTTCACACACCTCCATTTTGACTTCACACACCTACATTCTGTGACTTCACACACCTCCATTTGTGATTTCACACACCACCATTTTGATTTCACACACCTCCATTCTGTGACTTCACACACCTCCGTTCTTTGAGTTCACACACCTCCGTTTTGACTTCACACACTTCCATTCTCTGACTTCACACACCTCCATTCTGTGACTTTACACACCACCATTGTTTGACTTCACACACCTCCATTCTTTAACTTCACACACCTCCATTCCACGACTTCACACACCTCCATTGTATTAGTTCACACACATCCATTCTATGAGTTCACACACCACATTTTGTCTTCACACACCTCCATTCTATGACTACGCAAACCTCCATTCTGTGACTTCACACACCTCCATTCGGAGTTTACACACCTCCATTCGGTGACTTCACACACCACGATTCTCACTTCACACATCTCAATTCTATGACTTCACACACTTCCATTCTGTGACTTCACAGACCTCCATTCTGTGACTTCACACACCTCCATTCTGACTTCACACAGCTCCATTCTATGACTTCACACACCTCCATTCTTACTTTACAAACATCCATTCTATAACTTCACACACCTCCATTCTATGATTTTACACAACTCCAATCTGTGACTTCACATACCTCCATTCTATGACTTCACACACCTCCATTCTGTGACTTCACACACCTCCATTCTATGACTTCACACACTTCCATTGTGACGTCACACACCTCCATTCTATGAGTTCACACACCTCTATTCTATGACTTCACACACCTCCATTCTGACTTCACACACCTCCATTCTATGACTTCGCAGACCTCGAATATGTGACTTCACTCACCTCCACTCTATGACTTCACACTCCTCCATTCTATGACTTCCCACACCTCCTTTCTGTGACTTCACCCACCTCCATTTTATGACATCACACACCTGCATTCTTTGACTTCACACACCTCCATTCTATGACCTCACACACCCTCATTCTATGATTTCACACACCTCCATTCTATGACTTCACACATCCATTTTGACTTCACACACCTCCATTCTATTACTTCAAACACCTCCATTCTGAATTTACACAGCCTCATTCTGTGACTTCACAAAACTCCATTCTATGGTTTTACACACCTCCATACTATGACTTGACACAACTCCATCTATGACTTCACACACCTCCATTCTGACATCACACACCTCTATTCTTTGACTTCGCAACCCTCCATTCTGACATCACACACCTCAATTCTATGACTTCACAGACCTCGAATCTGTGACTTCACTCACCTGCACTCTATGACTTCACACTCCTCCTTTCTATGACTTACCACACCTCCTTTCTATGACGTCACCCACCTGCAATCTATGACTACCCACCTCCATTCTGACTTCACACACCTCCATTCTCTGACTTCCCACACCTCCATTCTATGACTTCACACACCTTCATTTTTCCTTCAGAAACATCCATTCTATGACTTCACACACCTCCATTCTATGACTTCACAAACCTCCATTCTGTGACTTCACAAACCTCCATTCTGAGTTGACAAAACTCCATTCGGTGACGACACACATCTCCATTCTGACTTCACACACCTCCATTCTATGACTTCACACACTTCCATTCTATGACTTCACACATCTCCATTCTGTGACTTCACAAACCTCCATTCTGAGTTCACACACTTCCATTCTGTGACTTCACACAGTTCCAGTCTTTGACTTCACACACCTCCATTGCGTGACTTCAACACTTCCATTCTATGACTTCACACACCTCCATTTTATAACTTCACACACCTCCATTCTATGACTTCACAGACCTCCATTCTATGACCTCACACACCCTCATTCTATGATTTCACAGACCTCCATTCTATGACTTCAAACATCCATTTTGACTTCACACACCTCTAATATATGACTTCAAACACCTAAATTCTGTGATTTCACACACCTCCATTCTATGAGTTCACACACTTCCATTCTATGATTTCACATACCTCCATGCTATGACTTCACACACCTCCATTCTGTGACTTCACACACCATTCTGAGTTCACACACCTCCATTCTGTGACTTCACAAACCTCCATTCTATGATTTCACACACCTCCATTCTATGACTTCACACATCTCCATTTTATGACTTCACACACCTCCATTTTGACTTCTCACACCTCCATTCTGCGACTTCACACACCTCCATTCTATGACTTCACACACTTCCATTGTGACGTCACACACCTCCATTCTATGAGTTCACACACCTCCATTCTATGACTTCACACACCTCCATTCTCACGTCACACACCTACATTCTATGACTTCACAGACCTCGAATATGTGACTTCACTCAACTCCACTCTATGACTTCACACTCCTCCATTCTATGACTTCCCACACCTCCTTTCTATGACTTCACCCACCTCCATTTTCTGACTTCACACACCTCCATTCTGTGACTTCACACACCTCCATTCTATGACCTCACACACCCTCATTCTATGATTTCACACACCTCCATTCTATGACTTCACACATCCATTTTGACTTCACACACCTCCAATATATGACTTCAAACGCCTCAGTTCAGTCACTTCACACACCTCCATTCTATGACCTCATACCCTCCATTCTATGACTCCACACACCTCCATTCTGTGACTTCACACACTTCCATTCTATGACTTCACAAATCTCCATTCTGGGACTACACACACCTTCATTCTGAGTTGACAAAACTCCATTCGGTGACGTCACACATCTCCATTCTGACTTCGCATATCTCCATTCTATGACTTCACACACTTCCATTCTATGACTTCACACACCTCCATTCTGTGACTTCACAAACCTCCATTCTGAGTTGACACCTCCATTCTGTGACGTCACACACCTCCATTCTGTGACTTCACACAACTCCATTCTATGATTTCACACACCTCCATTCTATGACTTCACACACCTCCATTCTATGACTTCATACCTCCATATTGACTTCACACACCTCCATTCTGTGACTTGACCCACCTCCATTATATGACTTCACACACCTCCATTCTATGACTTCACACACCTCCATTCTATGACTTCACACACCTCCATTCTGTGACTTCACACACCTCCATTGTATGACTTCACACACCTTCATTCTTGCTTCACAAACTTACATTCTATGACTTCACACACCTCCATTCTATGACTTCACAAACCTCCATTCGGTGACTTCACACATCTCCATTCTGACTTCACACACCTCCATTCTATGACTTCACACACCTCCATTCTATGACTTCACACACTTCCATTCTTTGACTTCACACACCTCCATTCTGTGTTCACACACCTCAATTCTGTGACTTCACACACCTCCATTCTGACTTCACACACCTCCATTCTATGACTTCACACACCTGCATTCTATGACTTCACACACCTCCATTCTTTGACTTCACACACCTAAATTCTGAGTTGACACACCTTCATTCTGTGACTTCACACACCTCCAGTCTTGACTTCACACACCTCCATTGTGTGACTTCACACACTTCCATTCTATGACTTCACACACCTCCATTTTATAACTTCACACACCTCCATTCTGTGACTTCACACACCTCCATTCTATGACCTCACACACCCTCATTCTATGATATCACAGACCTCCATTCTATGACTTCAAACATCCATTTTGACTTCACACACCTCTAATATATGACTTCAAACATCTCAATTCTGTGATTTCACACACCTCCATTCTATGACTTCACACACTTCCATTCTATGATTTCATATACCTCCATGCTATGACTTCACACACCTCCATTCTGTGACTTCACCCCTCCATTCTGAGTTCACACACCTCCATTCTGTGACTTCACAAACCTCCATTCTATGATATCACACACCTCCATTCTATGCCTTCACACACCTCCATTTTATGACGTCATACACCTCCATTTTGACTTCTCACACCTCCATTCTGTGACTTCACACACCTCCATTCTATGACTTCACACACTTCCATAGTGACATCACACACCTCCATTCTATGAGTTCACACACCTCCATTCTATGACTTCACACACCTCCATTCTGACTTCACACACCTCCATTCTATGACTTCACACCTCCATTCTGACTTCACACACCTCCATTCTGTGACATCACACACCTCCATTCTATGACTTCACACACCTCCATTCTATGACTTCCCACACCTGCATTCTGACTTCACACACCTCCATTCTATGACTTCACGCATCTTCTGTCTGTAACTTCCCACACTTCCAATGTTTGACTTCACGAACCTCCATTCCATGACTTCACACACCTCCATTCTATGAGTTCAAACACCTCCATTCTTTGACTTCACACACCTCCATTTTGACTTCACACACCTACATTCTGTGACTTCACAAAACTCCATTTGTGACTTCACACACCACCATTTTGATTTCATACACCTCCATTCTGTGACTTCACACACCTCCATTCTTTGAGTTCACACACCTCCGTTTTGATTTCACACACTTCCTTTCTGTGACTTCACACACCTCCATTATGTGACTTCACACACCACCATTGTTTGACTTCACACACCTCCATTCTTTGACTTCACACACCTCCATTCCACGACTTCACACACCTCCATTCTATTAGTTCACACAATTCCATTCTATGAGTTCACACACCACAATTTTGTCTTCACACACCTCCATTTTATGACTTCGCAAACCTCCATTCTGTGACTTCACACACCTCCATTCTATGACCTCACACACCCTCATTCTATGATAACACAGACCTCCATTCTATGACTTCAAACATCCATTTTGACTTCACACACCTCTAATATATGACTTCAAACACCTCAATTCTGTGATTTCACACACCTCCATTCTATGACTTCACACACTTCCATTCTATGATTTCATATACCTCCATGCTATGACTTCACACACCTCCATTCTGTGACTTCACACACCTCCATTCTGAGTTCACACTCCTCAATTCTGTGACTTCACAAACCTCCATTCTATGATTTCACACACCTCCATTCTATGCCTTCACACACCTCCATTTTATGACGTCATACACCTCCATTTTGACTTCTCACACCTCCATTCTGTGACTTCACACACTTCCATTGTGACATCACACACCTCCATTTTATGAGTTCACACACCTCCATTCTATGACTTCACACAACTCCATTCTGACTTCACATACCTCCATTCTATGACTTCACAGACCTCGAATATGTGACTTCACTCACCTCCACTCTATGACTTCACACTCCTCCATTCTATGACTTCACACACTTCCATTGTGACATCACACACCTCCATTTTATGAGTTCACACACCTCCATTCTATGACTTCACACACCTCCATTCTGACTTCACACACCTCCATTCTATGACTTCACAGACCTCGAATATGAGACTTCACTCACCTCCACTCTATGACTTCACACTCCTCCATTCTATGACTTCCCACACCTCCTTTCTATGACTTCACCCACCTCCATTTTATGACTTCACACAACTCCATTCTGTGAATTCACACACCTCCATTCTATGACCTCATGCACCCTCATTCTATGATTTCACACACCTCCATTCTATGACTTCACACATCCATTTTGACTTCACACACCTCCAATATATGACTTCAAACACCTCAATTCTGTCACTTCACACACCTCCATTCTATGACCTAATACCCTCCTTTCTGTGACATCACACACCTCCCTTCTATGACTTCACACAATTCCATTCTATAAATTCACCCACCTCCATTCTATGATTTCACACCTCCATTCTGACTTCACACACCTCCATTCTGTGACATCACACACCTCCATTCTATGACTTCACACACCTCCATTCTATGACTTCCCACACCTGCATTCTGACTTCACACACCTCCATTCTATGACTTCACGCATCTTCTGTCTGTAACTTCCCACACTTCCAATGTTTGACTTCACGAACCTCCATTCCATGACTTCACACACCTCCATTCTATGAGTTCAAACACCTTCATTCTTTGACTTCACACACCTCCATTTTGACTTCACACACCTACATTCTGTGACTTCACAAAACTCCATTTGTGACTTCACACACCACCATTTTGATTTCATACACCTCCATTCTGTGACTTCACACACCTCCATTCTTTGAGTTCACACACCTCCGTTTTGACTTCACACACTTCCTTTCTGTGACTTCACACACCTCCATTCTTTGACTTCACACACCTCCATTCCACGACTTCACACACCTCCATTCTATTAGTTCACACAATTCCATTCTATGAGTTCACACACCACAATTTTGTCTTCACACACCTCCATTTTATGACTTCGCAAATCTCCATTCTGTGACTTCACACACCTCCATTCTATGACCTCACACACCCTCATTCTTTGATATCACAGACCTCCATTCTATGACTTCAAACATCCATTTTGACTTCACACACCTCTAATATATGACTTCAACCACCTCAATTCTGTGATTTCACACACCTCCATTCTATGACTTCACACACTTCCATTCTATGATTTCATATACCTCCATGTTATGACTTCACACACCTCCATTCTGTGACTTCACACACCTCCATTCTGAGTTCACACACCTCCATTCTGTGACTTCACAAACCTCCATTCTATGATTTCACACACCTCCATTCTATGCCTTCACACACCTTCATTTTATGACGTCATACACCTACATTTTGACTTCTCACACCTCCATTCTGTGACTTCACACACCTCCATTCTATGACTTCACACACTTCCATTGTGACATCACACACCTCCATTCTATGAATTCACACACCTCCATTCTATGACTTCACACACCTCCATTCTGACTTCACACACCTCCATTCTATGACTTCACAGACCTCGAATATGTGACTTCACTCACCTCCACTCTATGACTTCACACTCCTCCATTCTATGACTTCACACACTTCCATTGTGACATCACACACCTCCATTCTATGATTTCACACACCTCCATTCTATGACTTCACACACCTCCATTCTGACTTCACACACCTCCATTCTATGACTTCACAGACCTCGAATATGAGACTTCACTCACCTCCACTCTATGACTTCACACTCCTCCATTCTATGACTTCCCACACCTCCTTTCTATGACTTCACCCACCTCCATTTTATGACTTCACACACCTCCATTCTGTGACTTGACACACCTCCATTCTATGACCTCATGCACCCTCATTCTATGATTTCACACACCTCCATTTTATGACTTCACACATCCATTTTGACTTCACACAACTCCAATATATGACTTCAAACACCTCAATTCTGTCACTTCACACACCTCCATTTTGACTTCACACACCTACATTCTGTGACTTCACAAAACTCCATTTGTGACTTCACACACCACCATTTTGATTTCATACACCTCCATTCTGTGACTTCACACACCTCCATTCTTTGAGTTCACACACCTCCGTTTTGACTTCACACACTTCCTTTCTGTGACTTCACACACCTCCATTATGTGACTTCACACACCACCATTGTTTGACTTCACACACCTCCATTCTTTGACTTCACACACCTCCATTCCACGACTTCACACACCTCCATTCTATTAGTTCACACAATTCCATTCTATGAGTTCACACACCACAATTTTGTCTTCACACACCTCCATTTTATGACTTCGCAAACCTCCATTCTGTGACTTCACACACCTCCATTCAGAGTTCACACACCTCCATTCGGTGACTTCACACACCTCCATTCTGACTTCACACAACTCAATTCTATGACTTCACACACTTCCATTCTATGACTTCACACACCTCCATTCTGTGACTTCACGCACCTCCATTCTGTGACTTCACACACCTCCATTCTGTGACTTTACACACCTCTATTCTATGACTCAAACACTTCCATTGTGACGTCACACACTTCCATTCTATGAGTTCACACACCACCATTCTGACTTCACACACCTCCATTCTATGACTTCACACATCCATTTTGAATTCACACACCTCCAATAAATGACTTCAAACACCTCAATTCTCTAACTTCACACACCTCCATTCTATGACTTCACACACTTCCATTATATGACTTCCCACACCTCCATTCTGTGACTTCACACACCTCCATTCTATGACTTCACACAATTCCATTCTATGACTTCACCCACCTCCCTTCTATGACTTCACACCTCCATTCTGACTTCACACACCTCCATTCTGTGACATCACACACCTCCATTCTATGACTTCACACACTTCCATTCTATGACTTCACACACCTCCATTCTGTGACTTCACACACCTCCATTCTATGACTTCCCTCACCTGCATTCTGACTTCACACACCTCCATTCTAGGACTTCACACATCTTCTTTCTGTAACTTCCCACACTTCCAATGTTTGACTTCACAAACCTCCATTCCATGACTTCACACCTCCATTCTATGAGTTCACACACCTCCATTCCTTGACTTCACACACCTCCATTTTGACTTCACACACCTACATTCTGTGACTTCACACACCTCCATTTGTGATTTCACACACCACCATTTTGATTTCACACACCTCCATTCTGTGACTTCACACACCTCCGTTCTTTGAGTTCACACACCTCCGTTTTGACTTCACACACTTCCATTCTGTGACTTCACACACCTCCATTCTGTGACTTTACACACCACCATTGTTTGACTTCACAAACCTCCATTCTTTAACTTCACACACCTCCATTCCACGACTTCACACACCTCCATTCTATTAGTTCACACACATCCATTCTATGAGTTCACACACCACATTTTGTCTTCACACACCTCCATTCTATGACTTCGCAAACCTCCATTCTATGACTTCACACACCTCCATTCTCACGTCACACACCTACATTCTATGACTTCCCACACCTCCTTTCTATGACTTCACCCACCTCCATTTTCTGACTTCACACACCTCCATTCTGTGACTTCACACACCTCCATTCTATGACCTCACACACCCTCATTCTATGATTTCACACACCTCCATTCTATGACTTCACACGTCCATTTTGACTTCACACACCTCCAATATATGACTTCAAACGCCTCAGTTCAGTCACTTCACACACCTCCATTCTATGACCTCATACCCTCCATTCTGTGACTCCACACACCTCCATTCTGTGACTTCACACACTTCCATTCTATGACTTCACAAACCTCCATTCTGTGACTACACACACCTCCATTCTGAGTTGACAAAACTCCATTCGGTGACGTCACACATCTCCATTCTGACTTCACATATCTCCATTCTATGACTTCACACACTTCCATTCTATGACTTCACACACCTCCATTCTGTGACTTCACAAACCTCCATTCTGAGTTGACACCTCCATTCTGTGACGTCACACACCTCCATTCTGTGACTTCACACAACTCCATTCTATGATTTCACACACCTCCATTCTATGACTTCACACACCTCCATTCTATGACTTCATACCTCCATATTGACTTCACACACCTCCATTCTGTGACTTGACCCACCTCCATTATATGACTTCACACACCTCCATTCTATGACTTCACACACCTCCATTCTGTGACTTCACACACCTCCATTGTATGACTTCACACACCTTCATTCTTACTTCACAAACTTACATTCTATGACTTCACACACCTCCATTCTATGACTTCACAAACCTCCATTCGGTGACTTCACACATCTCCATTCTGACTTCACACACCTCCATTCTATGACTTCACACACCTCCATTCTATGACTTCACGCACTTCCATTCTTTGACTTCACACACCTCCATTCTGGTGTTCACACACCTCAATTCTGTGACTTCACACACCTCCATTCTGACTTCACACACCTCCATTCTATGACTTCACACACCTGCATTCTATGACTTCACACACCTCCATTCTTTGACTTCACACACCTAAATTCTGAGTTGACACACCTTCATTCTGTGACTTCACACACCTCCAGTCTGTGACTTCACACACCTCCATTGTGTGACTTCACACACCTCCATTCTATGACTTCACACACCTCCATTTTATAACTTCACACACCTCTATTCTGTGACTTCACACACCTCCATTCTATGACCTCACACACCCTCATTCTATGATATAACAGACCTCCATTCTATGACTTCAAACATCCATTTTGACTTCACACACCTCTAATATATGACTTCAAACATCTCAATTGTGTGATTTCACACACCTCCATTCTATGACTTCACACACTTCCATTCTATGATTTCATATACCTCCATGCTATGACTTCACACACCTCCATTCTGTGACTTCACACCTCCATTCTGAGTTCACACACCTCCATTCTGTGAATTCACAAACCTCCATTCTATGATTTGACACACCTCCATTCTATGCCTTCACACACCTCCATTTTATGACGTCATACACCTCCATTTTGACTTCTCACACCTCCATTCTGTGAGTTCACACACCTCCATTCTATGACTTCACACACTTCCATTGTGACATCACACACCTCCATTCTATGAGTTCACACACCTCCATTCTATGACTTCACACACCTCCATTCTGACTTCACACACCTCCATTCTATGACTTCACAGACCTCGAATATGTGACTTCACTCACCTCCACTCTATGACTTCACACTCCTCCATTCTATGACTTCACACACTTCCATTGTGACATCACACACCTCCATTCTATGAGTTCACACACCTCCATTCTATGACTTCACAGACCTCCATTCTGACTTCACACACCTCCATTCTATGACTTCACAGACCTCGAATATGTGACTTCACTCACCTCCACTCTATGACTTCACACTCCTCCATTCTATGACTTCCAACACCTCCTTTCTATGACTTCACCCACCTCCATTTTCTGACTTCACACACCTCCATTCTATGACCTCATGCACCCTCATTCTATGATTTCACACACCTCCATTCTATGACTTCACACATCCATTTTGACTTCACACACCTCCAATATATGACTTCAAACACCTCAATTCTGTCACTTCACACACCTCCATTCTATGACCTCATACCCTCCATTCTGTGACATCACACACCTCCCTTCTATGACTTCACACAATTCCATTCTATAAATTCACCCACCTCCATTCTATGATTTCACACCTCCATTCTGACTTCACACACCTCCATTCTGTGACATCACACACCTCCATTCTATGACTTCACACACCTCCATTCTATGACTTCCCACACCTGCATTCTGACTTCACACACCTCAATTCTATGACTTCACGCATCTTCTGTCTGTAACTTCCCACACTTCCAATGTTTGACTTCACGAACCTCCATTCCATGACTTCACACACCTCCATTCTATGAGTTCAAACACCTCCATTCTTTGACTTCACACACCTCCATTTTGACTTCACACACCTACATTCTGTGACTTCACAAAACTCCATTTGTGACTTCACACACCACCATTTTGATTTCATACACCTCCATTCTGTGACTTCACACACCTCCATTCTTTGAGTTCACACACCTCCGTTTTGACTTCACACACTTCCTTTCTGTGACTTCCCACACCTCCATTCTTTGACTTCACACACCTCCATTCCACGACTTCACACACCTCCATTCTATTAGTTCACACAATTCCATTCTATGAGTTCACACACCACAATTTTGTCTTCACACACCTCCATTTTATGACTTCGCAAATCTCCATTCTGTGACTTCACACACCTCCATTCTATGACCTCACACACCCTCATTCTTTGATATCACAGACCTCCATTCTATGACTTCAAACATCCATTTTGACTTCACACACCTCTAATATATGACTTCAAACACCTCAATTCTGTGATTTCACACACCTCCATTCTATGACTTCACACACTTCCATTCTATGATGTCATATACCTCCATGCTATGTCTTCACACACCTCCATTCTGTGACTTCACACACCTCCATTCTGAGTTCACACACCTCCATTCTGTGACTTCAAAAACCTCCATTCTATGATTTCACACACCTCCATTCTATGCCTTCACACACCTTCATTTTATGACGTCATACACCTACATTTTGACTTCTCACACCTCCATTCTGTGACTTCACACACCTCCATTCTATGACTTCACACACTTCCATTGTGACATCACACACCTCCATTCTATGAGTTCACACACCTCCATTCTATGACTTCACACACCTCCATTCTGACTTCACACACCTCCAATATATGACTTCAAACACCTCAATTCTGTGACTTCACACACCTCCATTCTATGACTTCATACCGTCCATTCTGTGACTTCACACACCTCCATTCTATGACTTCACACACTTCCATTCTATGACTTCACACACCTCCATTCTGTGACTTTACACACCTCCATTCTGGGTTCACACACCTCCATTCTGTGACTTCACACTCCTGCAATCTGTGACTTCCCACACCTCCATTCTGTGACTTCACACACCTCCATTCTATGACTTCACACACCTTCATTCTTACTTCACAAACACCCATTCTATGACTTCTCACACCTCCATTCTATGACTTCACAAACCTCCATTCTGTGACTTCACACACTTCCATTCTGTGACTTCACACACCTCCATTCTGACTTCACACACCTCCATTCTGCATTCACGCAGCTCAATTCTGTGACCTCACAAATTCCATTCTGACTTCACACACCTCCATTATACAAATTCACACACCTCGATTGTATGACTTCACAAACCTCCATTCTGTGACTTCACACACCTCAATTCTGACTTCACACACTTCCATTCTATGACTTCACACACTTCCATTCTATGACTTCACACGCCTCCATTCTCTGATTTACACACCTCCATTCTGAGTTCACACACCTCTATTCTGTGATTTCACACAACTCCATTCTGTGACTTCCCACACCTCCATTCTGTGACATCCCTCACCTCCATTCTATGACTTCACAGACATCGAATCTGTGATTTCACTCACATGCACTCTATGACTTCACACTCCTCCTTTCTATGACTTCCCACACCTACTTTCTATGACTTCAGCCACCTCCAATCGATGACTACACACCTCCATTCGGACTTCACACACCTCCATTCTGTGACTTCACACACACCCATTAAATGAGTTCACATACCTCCATTCTATGACTTCACACACCTTCATTCTTCAGAAACATCCATTCTACGACTTCCCACACCTCCATTCTATGACTTCACAAACCTCCATTCTGTGACTTCACACACCTCCATTCTGAGTTCACACAACTCCATTCAGTGACTTCACACACCTCCATTCTGACTTCACACACCTCAATTCTATGACTTCACACACTTCCATTTTATGACTTCACACACCTCCATTCTGTGACTTCACACACCTCCATTCTGAGTTCACACACCTTCATTCTGTGACTTCTCACAATTCCATTCTATGACTTCACACACCTCCATCCTATGACTTCACACATCCATTGTGATTTCACACACCTCTATTCTCTGACTTCACACTCCTGCAATCTGTGACTTCCCACACATCCATTCTGACTTCACACACCTCCATTCTATGACTTCACACACTTCCATTTTATGACTTCACACACCTCCATTCTATGACTTCATACCGTCCATTCTGTGACTTCACACACCTCCATTCTATGATTTCACACACTTCCATTCTATGACTTTACACATCTCCATTCTGTGACTTTACACACCTCCATTCTGGGTTCACACACCTCTATTCTCTGACTTCACTCTCCTGCAATCTGTGACTTCCCACACCTCCATTCTGTGACTTCACACACCTCCATTCTATGACTTCACACACCTTCATTCTTACTTCACAAACACCCATTCTATGACTTCACACACCTCCATTCTATGACTTCACACACCTCCCTTCTGTGACTTCACTCACCTCCATTCTATGACTTCACACACCTCCATTGTGACTACACACACCTCCATTCTATGAGTTCACACACCTCCATTCTGACTTCACACACCTTCATTCTATGACTTCACACACCTCCATTCTATGACTTCACACACCCTCATTCTATGATTTCACAAACCTCCATTCTATGACTTCACACATCCATGTTGATTTCACACACCTCCAATATATGACTTCAAACACCTCATGTATGTGCCTTCACACACCTCCATTCTATGACTAATACCGTCCATTCTGTGACTTCACACACCTCCATTATATGACTTCACACACTTCCATTGCATGACTTCACACACCTCCATTCTGTGACTTTACACACCTCCATTCTGAGTTCACACACCTCCATTCTGTGACTTCACACTCCTGCAATCTGTGACTTCCCACACCTCCATTCTGTGACTTCACACACGTCCATTCTATGACTTCATACACCTTCATTCTTACTTCACAAACACCCATTCTATGACTTCACACACCTCCATTCTATGACTTCACACACCTCCATTCTGTGACTTAACACACCTCCATTCTATGACTTCACACACCTCCATTCTGACTTCACACACCTCCATTCTATGACTTCACACACCTCCATTCTGAGTTCACACACCTCCATTCTTTGACTTCACACACCACCATTCTATGACTTCACACACCTCCATTCTATGACTTCACACACCTCCATTCTGTGACTTAACACACCTCCATTCTGTGACTTCACACAACTCCATTCTATAACTTCCCACACATCCATTCTGTGACTTCACACACCTCCATTCTGAGTTCACACACCTCCATTCTGTGACTTCACACACCTCCAATCTGACTTCACACAGATCCATTCTATGACTTCACAAACCTCCATTCTGTGACTTCACACACCTCCATTCTGAGTTCAAACACCTCCGTTCTGTGACTTAACACACCTCCATTCTGTGACTTCACACACCTCCAATCTGACTTCACAAAGCTCCATTCTATGACTTCACACACATCCATTCTGTGACTTCACACACCTCCTTTCTATGACTTCTCACACCTCCATTCTGTGACTTCACACACCTCCATTCTGAGTTCAAACACCTCCGTTCTGTTACTTAACACACCTCCATTCTGTGACTTCACACACCTCCATTCTGAGTTCACACACCTCCATTCTGTGACTTCACACACCTCCATTCTGACTTCACACAGCTCCATTCTATGACTTCACACACCTCCATTCTTTGCCTTCACACACCTCCATTCTATGACTTAACATACCTTCATTCTTACTTAACAAACATCCATTCTATGAATTCACACACCTCCATTCTATGACTTCACACACCTCCCTTCTATGACTTCACACACCTCCATTCTGTGACTTCACACACCTCAATTCTGTGACTTCGCACACCTCCATTATGACTTCACACACAGCCATTCTATGACTTCACACACCTCCATTCTATGACTTCACACACCTCCATTCTGTGACTTCACACACCTCCAATCTGACTTCACACAGCTCCATTCTATGACTTCACACACCTCCATTTTGTGACTTCACACACCTCGATTCTGAATTCAAACACCTCCGTTCTGTGACTTAACACACCTACATTCTGTGACATCACACACCTCCAATCTGACTTCACACAGCTCCATTCTCTGACTTCACACACCTCCATTCTGTGACTTCACACACCTCCATTATGCCTTCACACACGTCCATTCTATGACTTCACAAACCTCCATTCTATGACTTCACACACGTCCATTCTGTGACTTCGCACACCTCCATTCTGACTTCACACAGCTCCATTCTCTGACTTCCCCCACCTCCATTCTATGATTTCACACACCTCCATTCTATGACTTCACACACCTCCATTCTGTGACTTCACACACCTCCATTCTGAGTTCCAACACCTCCGTTCTGTGACTTAACACACCTCCATTCTGTGACTTCACACACCTCCATTCTGAGTTCACACACCTCCATTCTGTGACTCCACACACCTCCATTCTAACTTCACATAGCTCCATTCTATGGCTTCACACACCTCCATTCTGTGCCTTCGCACACCTCCATTCTTTGACTTCACACACCTCCATTGTGAGTTCACACACCTCCATTCTGTGACTTCACACACCTCCATTCTGTGACTTCACACACCTCCATTCTGTGACTTCACACACCTCCATTCTATGATTTCTCACACCTTCATTCTATTAATTCACACACCTCCATTCTGTGACTTCACAAAACTCCATTCTATAACTTCCCACACCTCCATTCTGTGACTTCACACACCTCCATTCTGAGTTCACACACCTCCATTCTGTGACTTCACACACCTCCAATCTGACTTCCCACAGCTCCATTCTGACTCCACACACCTCCATTCTGTGACTACACACCTCCATTCTGAGTTCAAACACCTCCGTTCTGTGACTTAACACACCTCCATTGTGTGACTTCACACACCTCCAATCTGACTTCACACAGCTCCATTCTATGACTTCACACACCTCCATTCTCTGACTTCACACACCTCCATTATGACTTCACACACGTCCATTCTATGACTTCACACAGCTCCATTCTATGACTTCACACACCTCCATTCTGTGACTTCGCACACCTCCATTCTGACTTCACACAGCTCCATTCTCTGACTTCCCACACCTCCATTCTATGATTTCACACACCTCCATTCTATGACTTCACACACCTCCATTCTGTCTTCACACACCACCATTCTGAGTTCAAACACCTACGTTCTGTGACTTAACACACCTCCATTCTGTGACTTCACACACCTCCATTCTGAGTTCACACACCTCCATTCTGTGACTTCACACACCTCCATTCTAACTTCACATAGCTCCATTCTATGACTTCACACACCTCCATTCTGTGCCTTCGCACACCTCCATTCTATGACTTAACACACCTTCATTCTTACTTAACAAACATCCATTCTATGACTTCACACACCTCCACTCTATGACTTCACACACCTCCATTCTATGACTTCACACACCTCCATTCTGTGACTTCACACACCTCAATTCTGTGACTTCACACACCTCCATTATGACTTCACACACATCCATTCTATGACTTCACACACCTCCATTCTGTGACTTCACACACCTCCATTCTGAATTCACACACCTCCATTCTGAGACTTCACACACCTCCAATCTGACTTCACACAGCTCAATTCTATGACTTCACACACCTCCATTCTTTGACTTCACACACCTCCATTCTATGACTTCACACACCTCCATTGTGACTACACACCTCCATTCTATGAGTTCACACACCTCCATTCTGACTTCACACACCGCCATTCTATGACTTCACACACCTCCATTCTGACTTCACACACCTCCATTCTATGACTTCACACAACTCCATTCTGACTTCACATACCTCCATTCTGTGACTTTACACACCTCCATTCCATGACTTCACACACCTCCATTCGATGACTTCACACATCTCCATTCTTTGACTTTACACACCTCCATTCTATGAGTTCACACACCTCCATTTTGACTTCACACACCTCCATTCTATGACTTCACACACCTTCATTCTACTTCAGAAACATCCATTCTATGACTTCACACACCACCATTCTGTGACTTCACAAACCTCCATTCTGTGACTTCACACACCTCCATTCTGAGTTCACACACCTCAATTCCGTGACTTCACAGACCGCAATTCTCACTTCACACACCTCCATCCTATGACTTCACACAATTCCATTCTATGACTTCACACACCTCCATTGTGAGTTCACACACCTCCATTCTGTGACTTCACACACTTCCATTCTGTGACTTCACACAACTCCATTATGTGAATTCACACACCTCCATTCTATGATTTCTCACACCTCCATTCTATTAATTCACACAACTCCATTCTGTGACTTCACAGAACTCCATTCTATAACTTCCCACACTTCCATTCTGTGACTTCACACACCTCCATTCTGAGTTCATCAACCTCGATTCTGTGACTTAACGCACCTTCATTCTGTGACTTCACACACCTCCATTCTATGACTTCACACACCTCCATTCTATGACTTCACACACCTCCATTCTTTGACTTCACACCCCTCCATTCTGTGACTTCAGACACCTCCACTCTATAACTTCACACACCTCCATTGTGACTTCCCACACCTCCAATCTGAGTTCACACACCTCCGTTCTGACTTCACACAGCTCCATAAAATGACATCACACACCTCCATTCTGTGACTTCGCACACCTCCATTCTGACTTCACACAGCTCCATTCTCTGACTTCCCACACCTCCATTCTATGATTTCACACACCTCCATTCTATGACTTCACACACCTCCATTCTGTGACTTCACACACCTCCATTCTGAGTTCCAACACCTCCGTTCTGTGACTTAACACACCTCCATTCTGTGACTTCACACACCTCCATTCTGAGTTCACACACCTCCATTCTGTGACTTCACACACCTCCATTCTAACTTCACATAGCTCCTTTCTATGGCTTCACACACCTCCATTCTGAGTTCCAACACCTCCGTTCTGTGACTTAACACACCTCCATTCTGTGACTTCACACACCTCCATTCTGAGTTCACACACCTCCATTCTGTGACTTCACACACCTCCATTCTAACTTCACATAGCTCCTTTCTATGGCTTCACACACCTCCATTCTGTGACTTCAATCACCTCCATTCTATGACTTAACACACCTTCATTCTTACTTAACAAACATCCATTCTATGACTTCACACAGCTTCATTCTATGACTTCACACACCTCCATTCTGTGACTTCACACACCTGAATTCTGTGACTTCACACACCTCCTTATGACTTCACACACATCCATTCTATGACTTCACACACCTCCATTCTATGACTTCACACACCTCCATTCTGTGACTTCACACACCTCCATTCTGAGTTCACACACCTCCATTCTCTGACTTCACACACCTCCAATCTGACTTCACCCAGTTTGATTCTATGACTTCACACACCTCCATTCTGTGACTTCACACACCTCCAATCTGACTTCACACAGCTTCATTCTATGACTTCACACACCTCCATTCTGTGACTTCACACACCTCCATTCTATGACATCACATACCCCATTGTGACTTCACACACCTCCATTCCATGAGTTCACACACCTCCATTCTCTGAGTTCACACACCTCCATTCTGTGACTTAACACACCTCCATTCTATGACTTCACAGACCTCCATTCTGTGACTTCACACACCTTTATTGTTTGACTTCACACACCTCCATTCTGGGAATTCACACACGTCCATTGTGAGTTCACACACCTCCATTCTGTGACTTCACACACCTCCAATCTCTGACTTCAAACACCGCCATTCTGTGACTTCACACATCTCCATTCTGTGACTTCACACACCTCCATTCTATGACTTCACACACCTCCATTCTGTGACTTCACACACCTCCATTCTGTGACTTCACACACCTCCATTTTGACTTCACACACTTCCATTCGTTGACTTCACACACCTCCATTCTGTGACTTCACACACCATCATTGTTTGACTTTACACACCTCCAATTTTGGACTTCACACACCTCCATTCCATGACTTCACACATCTCCATTTTATGAGTTCACACACCTCGATTTTGACTACACACTTCCATTCTGTGACTTCACACACCTTCATTCTACTTCAGAAACATCCATTCTATGACTTCACACACCTCCATTCTATGACTTCACAAACCTCCATTCTGTGTCTTCACATACCTCCATTCTGAGTTCACACACCTCAATTCTGTGACTTCACACACCTCAATTCTGGTTTCACACACCTCCTTTCTATGACTTCACACAATTCCTTTCTATGACTTCACACACCTCAATTCTTCGACTTCACACACCTCCATTGTGAGTTCACACACCTCCATTCTATGACTTCACACACCTCCATTATGACTTCACACAACTCCATTCTATGACTTCACACACCTCCATTCTGTGCCTTCACACACCTCCATTCTATGACTTCACAGACCTCCATTCTGTGACTTCACACACCTTTATTGTTTGACTTCACACACCTCCATTCTGGGACTTCACACACCTCAATTGTGAGTTCACACACCTCCATTCTGTGACTTCACACACCTCCATTCTGTGACTTCACACACCTTCATTCTACTTCAGAAACATCCATTCTATGACTTCACACACCTCCATTCTATGACTTCACAAACCTCCATTCTGTGTCTTCACACACCTCCATTCTGAGTTCACACACCTCAATTCTGTGACTTTACACACCTCAATTCTGGCTTCACACACCTCCATTCTATGACTTCACACAATTCCTTTCTATGACTTCACACACCTCCATTCTTGACTTCACACACTTCCATTGTGAGTTCACACACCTCCATTCTATGACTTCACACACCTCCATTATGACTTCACACAGCTCCATTCTATGACTTCACACACCTCCATTCTGACTTAACACACCTCCATTCTATGACTTCACACAACTCGATTCTGACTTCACACACCTCCACTCTGTGACTTCACACACCTCCATTCCATGACTTCACACACCTCCATTCGATGACTTCACACACCTCCATTCTTTGACTTCACACACCTCCATTCTTTGCCTTCACACACCTCCATTCTATGACTTAACATACCTTCATTCTTACTTAACAAACATCCATTCCATGACTTCACACACCTCCATTCCATGACTTCACACACCTCCATTCGATGACTTCACACACCTCCATTCTGTGACTTCACACACCTCCAATCTGACTTCACAAAGCTCCATTCTATGACTTCACACACATCCATTCTGTGACTTCACACACCTCCTTTCTATGACTTCTCACACCTCCATTCTGTGACTTCACACACCTCCATTCTGAGTTCAAACACCTCCGTTCTGTTACTTAACACACCTCCATTCTGTGACTTCACACACCTCCATTCTGAGTTCACACACCTCCATTCTGTGACTTCACACACCTCCATTCTGACTTCACACAGCTCCATTCTATGACTTCACACACCTCCATTCTTTGCCTTCACACACCTCCATTCTATGACTTAACATACCCTCATTCTTACTTAACAAACATCCATTCTATGAATTCACACACCTCCATTCTATGACTTCACACACCTCCCTTCTATGACTTCACACACCTCCATTCTGTGACTTCACACACCTCAATTCTGTGACTTCGCACACCTCCATTATGACTTCACACACAGCCATTCTATGACTTCACACACCTCCATTCTATGACTTCACACACCTCCATTCTGTGACTTCACACAGCTCCAATCTGACTTCACACAGCTCCATTCTATGACTTCACACACCTCCATTTTGTGACTTCACACACCTCGATTCTGAATTCAAACACCTCCGTTCTGTGACTTAACACACCTACATTCTGTGACATCACACACCTCCAATCTGACTTCACACAGCTCCATTCTCTGACTTCACACACCTCCATTCTGTGACTTCACACACCTCCATTATGCCTTCACACACGTCCATTCTATGACTTCACAAACCTCCATTCTATGACTTCACACACGTCCATTCTGTGACTTCGCACACCTCCATTCTGACTTCACACAGCTCCATTCTCTGACTTCCCCCACCTCCATTCTATGATTTCACACACCTCCATTCTATGACTTCACACACCTCCATTCTGTGACTTCACACACCTCCATTCTGAGTTCCAACACCTCCGTTCTGTGACTTAACACACCTCCATTCTGTGACTTCACACACCTCCATTCTGAGTTCACACACCTCCATTCTGTGACTCCACACACCTCCATTCTAACTTCACATAGCTCCATTCTATGGCTTCACACACCTCCATTCTGTGCGTTCGCACACCTCCATTCTTTGACTTCACACACCTCCATTGTGAGTTCACACACCTCCATTCTGTGACTTCACACACCTCCATTCTGTGACTTCACACACCTCCATTCTGTGACTTCACACACCTCCATTCTATGATTTCTCACACCTTCATTCTATTAATTCACACACCTCCATTCTGTGACTTCACAAAACTCCATTCTATAACTTCCCACACCTCCATTCTGTGACTTCACACACCTCCATTCTGAGTTCACACACCTCCATTCTGTGACTTCACACACCTCCAATCTGACTTCCCACAGCTCCATTCTGACTCCACACACCTCCATTCTGTGACTACACACCTCCATTCTGAGTTCAAACACCTCCGTTCTGTGACTTAACACACCTCCATTGTGTGACTTCACACACCTCCAATCTGACTTCACACAGCTCCATTCTATGACTTCACACACCTCCATTCTCTGACTTCACACACCTCCATTATGACTTCACACACGTCCATTCTATGACTTCACACAGCTCCATTCTATGACTTCACACACCTCCATTCTGTGACTTCGCACACCTCCATTCTGACTTCACACAGCTCCATTCTCTGACTTCCCACACCTCCATTCTATGATTTCACACACCTCCATTCTATGACTTCACACACCTCCATTCTGTCTTCACACACCACCATTCTGAGTTCAAACACCTACGTTCTGTGACTTAACACACCTCCATTCTGTGACTTCACACACCTCCATTCTGAGTTCACACACCTCCATTCTGTGACTTCACACACCTCCATTCTAACTTCACATAGCTCCATTCTATGACTTCACACACCTCCATTCTGTGCCTTCGCACACCTCCATTCTATGACTTAACACACCTTCATTCTTACTTAACAAACATCCATTCTATGACTTCACACACCTCCATTCTATGACTTCACACACCTCCATTCTATGACTTCACACACCTCCATTCTGTGACTTCACACACCTCAATTCTGTGACTTCACACACCTCCATTATGACTTCACACACATCCATTCTATGACTTCACACACCTCCATTCTGTGACTTCACACACCTCCATTCTGAATTCACACACCTCCATTCTGAGACTTCACACACCTCCAATCTGACTTCACACAGCTCAATTCTATGACTTCACACACCTCCATTCTTTGACTTCACACACCTCCATTCTATGACTTCACACACCTCCATTGTGACTACACACCTCCATTCTATGAGTTCACACACCTCCATTCTGACTTCACACACCGCCATTCTATGACTTCACACACCTCCATTCTGACTTCACACACCTCCATTCTATGACTTCACACAACTCCATTCTGACTTCACATACCTCCATTCTGTGACTTTACACACCTCCATTCCATGACTTCACACACCTCCATTCGATGACTTCACACATCTCCATTCTTTGACTTTACACACCTCCATTCTATGAGTTCACACACCTCCATTTGTGACTCTACACATCACCTTTTTGACTTCACACACCTCCATTCTGTGATTTCACACACCTCCATTTCATGACTTCACACACCTCCATTCTATGAGTTCACCCACATCCATTCTATGAGTTCACACACCTCCATTTTGACGTCACACATCTGCATTCTATGACTTCACACACCTTCATTCTTATTTCAGAAACATCCATTCTATGACTTCACGCACTTCCATTCTATGACTTCACACACCCCCATTGTGACTTCACACACTCTATTCTATGAGTTCACACACCTCCATTCTGACTTCACACACCTCCATTCTATGACTTCACACAGCTGCATTCTGACTTCAGACACCTCCATTTGTGACTTCACACACCACAATTTTGACTTCAAACACCTTCATTCTGTGACTTCACACACCTCCATTCTGTGACTTCACACACCTCCATTTTGACTTCACACACTTCCATTCATTGACTTAACACACCTGCATTCTGTGACTTCAAACACCACCATTGTTTGACTTCACACACCTATATTTTTGGACTTCACACACCTCCATTCCATGACTTCACACATCTCCATTTTATGAGTTCACACACCTCCATTTTGACTTCACACACCTCCATTCTATGACTTCACACACCTTCATTCTACTTCAGAAACATCCATTCTATGACTTCACACACCACCATTCTGTGACTTCACAAACCTCCATTCTGTGACTTCACACACCTCCATTCTGAGTTCACACACCCTCAATTCCGTGACTTCACAGACCGCAATTCTCACTTCACACACCTCCATCCTATGACTTCACACAATTCCATTCTATGACTTCACACACCTCCATTGTGAGTTCACA